>JAGDQP010017244.1:491-18643 GCA_022664845.1 Lepisma saccharinum | reverse complement strand
GACACAAATAGCACTAAACCAAACGCGTTTGTAAATTTACTGATTGAGAGTATATCAACCAGAATAACAGGAACCAAAGAATAATTTGCCGCAAAGAAGAGTCCAAAGGCACCAGAAACTATGCAAAGTAACGTATAATGTTTAAGCAATGGCATAACCCATGTTACACCGCCACAAAGAGCCATGCACACTGCATATAAGAGTTCTGCATTCACCCAAGGTTGGTCACCGGCCCATCCTAACAAAATCTGGAAGAGAAAAAGAATTCAAATAAATCAAGATTGCATTGAATTAGATCTTCAATTAAAAAAAATAAATAAACAAAATTACTAAAATTGTTAATGCAAAGTTCACTAACCACTGCAGGCTTCAGAAAGTCAAATTCGTCAAACTTCCATCAAAGTCTTGAATCAAAATTTGAAATGTGTGTTTCACGTTTAATAACATATTACAGTGCTTGTATAGTTTGTCGTCTTTCTTCGGAACTCTTCTTGAAATTCCTAATCTCAATTACAAACATCTTCAGCCATAAATCATTATTTCCGGCCCACTGTTAAGCCAGAAACGATGTTGCCAAACTTGCTCTTACCTTTCCCCTTCCCTCTCCTTTTTTAAATCCGTTACAAACTTTTCCTTCTTATTTTCAAACAGCACAGTTAGGTTTCTTCATTAGTAACTGGTTGCCGGACAGAGAGGGGCGCTTGAAGCACGGCAACGCTTGCAACAATGATATGGGTCACGCGCTTCACTAATGGGAAAGATCTTCTGATAAGAAAAAGCGGTCTTGTTCCGCGTCAGAGCATAATGAACTTAATGATCATCAGATTTAAGAGCATTTATGTCCTGTAAGCTTAAAATTATGGACTTTTGTTTTGTACCACCATATACCTCATGCTTCCTGTCTTTGCATCTACCTCCCAACAGTAATGTAAAAAACATGATGGACCAGGGTGACCCTGTCCCTCTTAAAATTTTCTTGACTATACATAAAAATCTACTTTCATATGTGCAAATAGAAGGTGAAATAATATATCGTGGCCCGTAATCATCTTCTACCCAAAAGTTTGTGGCTGTCGGTGGATCTCTTAAGAGGTTATTTTCCTGAGAAGACCATGTATAAATTGAGAAAGATAGAAAGGAAAACATTTATACATTTGACTCAAAATCTCAGGTTGATGTTCAGATTTATATATGTGTGTGTGTGTTCATAGTTGCCAGACTGTTAATAAATAATGTTTCAATTTTTAATTGAGTTGTGTAGGTTGATTTATAAATAATAGAAGTTATTAATAGCGTGGTAACATTAGTGATTGTGTCCATTTTGATCACAGCATCTTGTGTGGAATAAAATACACTACAAAGATACAACTCACGTACGACACAACAAAAGAATTCAAAATACACAATATATCTTTTATTATACCGAACTTGGACGTGCGAGTTATAGAGGAAATTAACAGAGATGCAGATCTAAATAGCAGTGAGGTCGGAATCAAACAGACTCAATTCATGCTGATCCGGACGTCGCTCCTGTTCATACTTCCTTCTTTGAAGATAAATTTTAACTATTCAATCCGTACGACGAAGTTTAATGGATTGAATGAAACAATGGAGCGTTTAGATTCCGTTGATATCTTCGAGGTCAGTTTTGTCTTCTTTATTTTATTAATGATGGAAACAAGCAAGATCAAGTTTTTATCGTCATATACGTCTTGCAAGAGACTGTGTTCTTAGTTGTATAAGTCCAGACGTCCTCACGTAATGGAAAAATATGACTTTAAGCAAGACGAATATTTTCTCTAAGCTAAATACTTACATCTTCAGGTTATTAGGAGATGCGAAGCTGAGATAAAAGCAGGCAAATTGAATGCTTTTTGTCACACAGTGCGGAAATAACTAAATATTTTATGGGAGCACTCACAGCAAAAGGGAATAAATAGTCTATTGTGGGTGAAGTGAGCTCATTATGTCTGACACCACGGGTACACCAATCATAGTGCAACTTCTAACGACAAAAGCTGGTAATTAATATGACCAAGCCAGTTAACATACTAAAAATTACCAAAGCTTTTGCTTGATTTTGCTCCACCTTTTCACCTTCTAACGACATGAAGATGCAAGCAAAAATATCTCCCTTGTTTAGTGTCGTCATTACACATAAGACCATGTGGTCCCCTTCACGTGAGAATACAATACATTAAGAAATGCTTACCATTCCTATCATGTGAAAGATTCCAATAATACTGATGAGGTACGAAGCTTCGCTGTCGGAGAACCCTGTTTCGATGGCATAGTCATTGAGGTAGATATAAGGAACGATGACCCACGTGAAGAGAAAGAAGTTGGACAGGGCAAATAGCAGGAACCTCACATGAGAGAACAGCGAGATATCCAACAGATTAACGAGTACTTCTCTCACCTCTAGAAAACCCGAATACCATTTCTGTGAAACAATTAAGAAGATTTGAATTAATAAAAAGACTGACTGTGAGTTCATAATATTTAATGAGCATTTTGTAGATTTTGAACATATGAAGCATGAACTCAGGAGATACGTTTTGGGTTGGCATGAATTATAACTCCAATAAAGATTCTATCTTTCTAATCCGAACATTGCTACAAGACGCTGGGATATCCTGAATATGCAATAAAAATTTAGAGGAGATATCTATCTGAAGAAAAATGTTCTTTTCAAAAGAAAGCAACACCCAAACGTGCCAGTTGAAGGAGTGTGCCACAAGTTAGACTAATAAAAATTCTTTACAATATTTATACCTATGTTCATACGTTTGTTCAATAAATTGTTAAAGGTTTTACTTCTTTATTTGGCTCAATCGATCTATGTTTAATTTACTTTCAATGTTCGGTATAAGTCGCAGTTTTACATCAACTTATTTCTCGTTTGTTTAATTTATAGAACTAATTCACTAAAATATTCCTGTATGCAAAGAAGATTTCACAGATTTTAAGTCAAAAATTTTTGGAGCAAAACTTATCATATTATACAGCATAAAGCGCAGTATACCCTCAGACAGGATTAAATTCTGGATAAGTATATTAATTTATTTGACTTAAAAATGATTGACTTTTTCTAATACTTGTATAATAATGTACATATTAATTATTATTTGGACATTGTGTTCTGGAATCAAGGTGGCGTTCAAAACAGTCAAGATGACAAGAAAAGAACCTACTTTGTCTATTTTTTTGTATTTTACAGATACATATCGTATAGCGTTTTTAAAGTCTATAATCAGCATTATTTATACTTGCACATTAAATAAAATTTTGTTTGTAAAAGACGGATTATGTGTATTCTCTTCTTGTATGATAATGTGTTCAAAAGACCCTTCAAAGACCAACCATATGACAGTCTTATCACAATTTGGAAGAATGAACAAGGCACGTTCTTTTCCTGTGGTCTTCAAGTGTATTCAGCTTTAATTTCCGGACATGACGTCAGGTTATAACCAAAATTATAGAAAAAAAATTCGAAAGATTACTACTAATAACAATTTTGTTTGATCAAAAATGGATTTGTGTTTGAACGAAATTTGATGCACAGAAGTCAAATTTTATTTGGAAAGCATAAACAAACGAAGTAACTGTAATCAAATAAGTATGTAATTATTTCCATTGAAGTACTACAGTTGGTACTCCATTACCAAACACATAAATAATGCTCACTACATTCAGTATTTATTCATTAGATTTGACTTTTATGTTGAGATAATATTTTACAAACTGCGTTGAGAAAAATAACTTCAAAATAATAAAACACGAAGCTTGAAACCTACACGTATGTGCACAGCATTGTATACAGACCTGAAAATGTCAGAAAAACTCTGGAAAAAATGTTACTGACCACTTTAAAAACTTATTATGTAGTATTGGTACACTTAACAACTACGATCACTTCAACAATAAGTGTATATGATTGAAACATATATTTATTTTTGTTATTAGTATAACCTTGAGAACACATATTTTGTATCTGTATCCTAAAGTAAAAGCGATATCGGATAGGATTCAGCAGTTTTCGAATCTAGTAAATTTCTAAGATTTTTTCATCTGTATACATTCTTTTGAGAGTCTAAAAATAAACTAGCAAATTCCTAAAAAGTATCAAAATTTCGAAATTCGAGTTACTTTCTTATTTATTGATTTACTTTTCTTAAGAATTCAAAAGGAATTTCATCAAATTCTAAGTCGTTCCACACATTAACAAATTTTCAACAGCTCTGAAAATGTTATTACCTTTTTCACAAATAAATTTGTGTGGTAAATGTTGAAATTATTAATTTTATTTTTCGATAAGTGTTTCTGTGTTAATTTCAACTCTGAAATATATTGAAAAAATACTGAAATTATCGAAAATTATGAAATTTAAATAAATTCAGCTATATATTAATTTAGGGGTAAGTTCGGTATACAGCATCCAATTGTGGAAGGTATGCGTTCATCGAACCAAACCTGACCTCACCTAACCTAACCTAGCAGGAAAATTGAAACAACTTGAATGTGGAGAGCTTTAAAGAAAGTGGATGCCATATACCAAATAAATGTCTTAATTTATGTTAAAATGCAAATGAGTCTACATCAAATTCCTCTTTCTACAGAATAACATCGCTTTCAGAAAACAAGTCCGGAAAAAATCATTATTTCACTTTTTAGTTTGAAGAGACCATCGAAGATTACTCGAAACTATTTTTTTTACATGCAATACATATAACATTGATCTAGGAGTAACAATAACATTTAATAACAAAAGATGAAGTAGATATAATGAAATATCCACAATATAATATGTACTCATGCAAATGTACATCCAATATCATTCATAATACATAGCATAAAATAATTATTGTTAAGACATACTGAAATATTCAAAACTATAAGATTATTTCAGCTATCACTGTATTATTATCTTTTAGAAAAGGGATTATACATTACAAAAGGATTATCAATTCAAAGTGTCTTGAAATAAAATTGCTTTGATGAAATGTAAAACCATTTTAAAATGTAATTCATACAATATAACGAATGCGAAATCATTATTTTTTCTATTATTAACAATGTTCTGCTTTAAAAAGTACTTTTAAATGTCAGATATTGTTGTTGTAACTGTGTTTCACTTCCAATGTATCAAACTTAAATGTGAAATATGTTTGTACACATAACAAGGTCGACATTATACTGTTAACGCTTTAATATTTCTATTGTTCTTCATTTGCTGATTTAAAATTCTTAAAATATTTCTTCTATGAAGACTTTCAAAGTCTAAAATATCAATGAATTTAGATTATGATTATTTCATGGCGACAGTATCTAAATTTTTAATACAAAGAAGTATTAAAATTTAGGATTTTTAGTAGTTTAAGATAAATATAACGGAAAGAGGGAATTGAAATACATAAATTATTAAAAAAAATGTTCACAAATTTCACCTACCTCATCACTATTTTTAACGGAAGCAGAATACCTGTAAATATCAGGGCAGGTACCAGAGATCATCCTGTATCGACTAATATTAAATAGTCCTCCGCGGTAAGAAATAGGAGGCCTGTAATAATAAAACGAAAGCGTATCCTGATAATTATTCCATCTAGTATTTGTTTTCAGCTATAATTAAAATAAAAGAGAAAGAAAATTCATCTTTGGTGACCTGTCACGATAACAAATATGGTTACAAATACATACCTTCAACAATTTCAAACAAACATGCTCTCTAATGTCTTTGCTTTGTGTGATGTAATAATTGTTATGGATGTTAAAGTGACCTAGTACCGGTACTTAAGCTGACATCCCACTTTTGTTTTCTCGATTTTGCATAATTGACATTGATATGTATTTAGTTTCCCACAAATTTTATACCGTATGATATGGAAATTGTATTTTCAAAACAGAGAACGGCGACTCTTTAATATACGTCGGGCGTTCCATTTGGAACCATAAATGGAGCTGTCACAGGTGGCGTCTGTTAAAGGCGTTGTTCATCGCGTATAATGAAATAAAAATATCTAACCTGGCTTTACCTAACCCGTTTTCATTCGCTATCCCTCACTCGACAAACTGTCCGTGATTTTTGTAGCAAAACATCAATGGTGAATGGAAATAAGCATGTCACTATGGCGTGACATTACCATGATGTCGATTCATGAACCTGTGACTTATTTCGTTTGGAAAAATCACATCCGACGTAAGCTAAAGTAATATCCAGAGAACAATAATACGTACAATGACATAAATAGATCGTATGCACATAACATCGTAGTACTGTACACATTTGATAGGATACACTATATTCAAGAATATATACATTACCCCATACAATGATGGTATTCAGGGAGAAAAATTTATGGAAACCTTCTTAAATTTCTTTTTTGCCGTTTCTGAGAGCTCTGGTATTACTGTAGTTTATTGTCAATTTATACACCAATGTTGCAGACATGTCAACCCTCACGCAAAATGCGTGAGCTGTGGTTTAACGTTTGTGTTATAACTCTTAAGCATGTTTTTAGTTTGTCAGCAAGATCCCGCATTTCCTTTCTTCCAGATTGGATACTCTCCCGCATTCGAACTTCTCTAGGTTGACATGTGGTGTTGATTTTCTGTGCACGTGCATTTCAAAATCTGATAATTTTGATTTCATAGATTTCATTGTATGTTGCTGTATTTTTTTTTTCAAAATAAGATAGATTGCGTGATCGTATACCACTTATATTGATATTAAATTATCAAAAACATTAGAAAGAAAGTCGCAATGATCTTTCTGTATTGCGGTTCCTGAGGACAGAAACAGGATTAAAGCATCTATTTGATTCTAGAAAGAAGTACTTTACAAATATACGAAATATCTCTCAAAATTCTTTTCATGAAATAAAATAAAAGAGGCACTTCTTTTATTTCGTGAAATAGAAAACGAAAATAGTACCACATTTTTCTGTGAACTGACTGACTCCAACTGCTGAAACAACACTGTTTACGGGGTAAAACTTTTAGATATAGCATATGAGCAAGCACTCGAAATAAAATTGAGATAAGTGAGTTCAATAGGCAGAGGTAATGGTTTTCCATAATAATTTGCTGGTAATGATCCTTCTGAGTAAAACATAAATTCTTAGGGGTTTACAATGGAAGATATAATTGTCAAACATATTTTAAGATTACTTACTATATCTTCTTAAGGTTGTAATATGGTTTCTGCATTGATCTTCTTAGGATTATAAAGGAAAGTTAACCAGATTACAATTTCACATAAAAATTTGAAACTTGAACAGAATACCAATCTTAAAATAATAATTTGGTAATTTAAATTCGTTCATTTATATTTATTTTATTATATCAATGAGTGTCGAATCTATACTTTCTTAAATACCTTTATATGCCGACCAGGAAATTCAACAAAATCGCTGATCTTTCATGTGCGACGCCCTCTGCACCTTCTAATAATCATAGGGTCATGAATAACGCATCGTTGGAAAACGTATGGAACACAAAGACGTAACAGTTGTTCCCAAGTAGAACAAGAGGACGGAAAATGCCGGGAATGTAGGTGAAAAAGGATTTTTAGACAATGTTGTGAGGTAGCAACACGAGACTTCGATGTCGGAACGACGGTTACAAGGGTATTATTATACTACAACAAGGCATATTAAAAACACACACTTGTGATGATGCACATCATTTTTTACCACTTCACAAACTCATAATGCAATGGAAGTATTCACACTGGAGAAGTATTCCTAAATTGTCCAACTTCAAAATTAAATCAACAGTTAGTTAGTTCCCTTCCGAACATTTTAAGACCTGAATCATCTTTATATTTAATAAGGATTAGAGGTATGAGGTCCGAAAGTCGCCACAGATATATTTGTCATTACGTATTTCAAGTTTAAACCAACTTATTGAAAAGCAAAATTGTATTTAGAGTTTTCTCTTCAATGCTCTGATGGCACTAGGTGTAAACTTAAAAAAAATTCAAGAAAATTAATTTTTAGTATTTCTCTAGCGATCATTCGTCAATGTCTTTTGGAAGTAAGTGTGAAAACTAATTTATTCAAATAAAAATAAATTATATTTCTTTAAGACTTACTCGGAGAACACATGGACTTTCTATACATCTTCTGAAAGACCTCAGTGAGTGAAGTCATGTACTATGAATATTAACTCCGCAAATTCAACTCCTGTGGAAGAAATAAAGGACAAATTTACTATAACTGTAGAGATTGAAGAACTCGCCTGAATTGAAGAATGTGTAGCGTAGGCCTCCGTGACCGAGAAGTTTTCCGATCAAGGTGGTCGAGTGGGCTAGTGCGCTAGACTATTGACACCAAGATCGTGGGTTCGAATCCCGCCCCGGGTAAGGATGTTTGTGCGTGTGTAGTTTTAACTTAGTTTTAAGAATATCAGTCTATACAGGTTAAAAAAGTATATAGAGTTGAATCAGTAAAGCCCGCTTAGGGTGAACAAAGTTTTAAAAAGGAGGTTTAAGGCATGTGGTTATTGTACTTTTGATTCCCATGTGCACGAGTTCGAATCCAGGAACGGCGAGAACTTTTAACTTTTTCCCAGCTGTTAGTATAAAAATAAAATACTTTATTAGCAAAAATGGAATATCGTAATTCAAAAGCACGAATCAAAATATTCTCGTAATGTTGTTGACATTGTTTTTCTACATTTTGTGTGAAATGATTGAAACAGCATTGAGATGCTTTTCATGTTGACGATTCTTTGAAGAAAATACTTATTAATTGTGATATAATAGTTTCGTATATTCTTAAATACGCATGTTGAAATATGTTAGTATGTAACTGAGAGCTCAAAGAATACAATATACTTGTTAAACGATGTTTACTGCAATGGAACCTAATGGAAAGTTGAAGTTTGTAACATAACGAAATGTTGGAATGTATTTTATGCTCACTTCTGAACATAAGCGAGAATTGAATAATAATAAATGTTGTCATGCTAGAATTGCATTGATTTTGATATGTTAAGATGGGCCCAAGTTAAGATCATCCGTTCATATCATTTTCTTAGACGAAAACATTCTTTATTTGATATTAATTAGCTTGTACGAAATAGACTCTGCACCAAACCTAAAGGAACATAGCGTTACGAAAATTAACGTTAATGAAACCCAAAATTGATCTAGAGGGTTGGCCCAAAACACAACCTAAACAACACCAAAATAAAGAGTATAGAGCTTACTTTAGCCGATAAGCTCTATTTACTACACAAAATGCGTATTTATTGTATAACACTAGGTTGGTGAGAGCACCAAAATTTCGTAAATCAATGTTGGTTGGTTTACATTGGGATCATTTATGTTTAGAAAGGATAAAAGCGATTATGAGGTCCTACTAATGGTGACCAACTATAGATTTTGAGATAGACTTTTTTTTAGTAACTGCCGGGCCTGTCAAGAGATGAGTCAAGCACCTGTTCAAAATTGGACACACAAATGGCAATAGACAACGGCGCCTATGGGAAGAGTACATCTTGACTTCTTTGATTTCTCTGGAAATAAAATTTGGTCTGGATAGAAAGTTTCACTAAATGGGTTGAGATCAAATTGATGAATTAAAACTCATACCGAAGAATTCATTAACAAATTGGAATATATTAGTGGTAGACTGGGTTTCCCCAAGTTACTCGTTACAGATAATGGACCATCTTTCAATAGTTACTTATACAACACCTGGTGCGGAAAGAATAACATCATGTTACACTCTCCACCCTGGCATCCCCAGAGTAATGGGCTGGCAGAACGCACTGTGCAGGATATTTAAGTATTGTTCAAACGAATATCTAGAGACTCCATAAATCCTAATTGGAAGGTTATAGCTAACAAGTACAAAAGAACATTAGTTTTTTCATACTAAAAAACTTAATTATAAATATCTTGCCGAATTAATGTTAACATTCAAATCTAGAACTATATATAATAGTTTTTATCATAAAATAACACAAAGAGCAAATAAGGATTATTCGGAACAAGAAATAGCAAAATTGCCCCTACCAGGAGCATAGGTTTGGATTAAAAATCTCACCCTTTCATAATCCTACAGTCATAAAAGCCCAAGTACAAAAATTCAAATGCGGATCAATAACAGATATCGAAATGTATATTTAGATCAGTTAAAATGATCTACGGCAAATAATGCTAGAGTGGACTAATTTCACAATATGGAAAGTAATCCATTTTACTGGTGGCAGGAGAACAAAGCAGAAAAGGCACCAAACCTTATGTCTATTACAGATTTAACTGGCCAAACTTCTACCTTGGATATCCGAAGATCTGGAAGAATAAAAAGATTACGAAAAACATATCCCTGCGAAGATTATGTACAACATTTAAGTACTCAAGGGAATATGAGTAATGTGAAATCGGTTAATAATGAACTTATTATGGAGCAATAACAGAAGGAGTTGAAAGTTAATCAAATAACTTGTCCACAAAATTAAAGGTCTTACAACAAGAGTTAGCCTCTATTAAAATTGCTATTGAAGATTTAGCTCTATTCTAATCGAATGTTCATACCAAATTTGAATTCAAATCAATATATGGAGAATAAATTGATAAAACCATAGGACTTCTGAAATAGTTCCAATCCTCACTACGCTGGAACAAAACAAATCTCTATGTTGTAAACCTGAAATAATGTTAAAAACCGAGGAACAGGAAATAGAACTCGCTAGAAGAAAAAACAAAGAATTGGCAGAAGTAGAGTATAACAGTAATGATATCGTTGAAGAAGGAGAAGATAACAATCGTGACGTGGAAAATGATTATGAAAGTAATCTCTTTTGTAATATTAACGATGACTTATGAAGAATGATGAAACATATACTCCGTTTGAGAAATGAGAAGAATGACGAAACATACACTTCATTAGAGAATGAGCTGAAAATAAAAGAGGAAGTGAAGAAAGATGAAAAGATTTTAAAAATTGAGGATATAAAATAGAAAAAGAAAAATGATTTGTCTATGAAGAAGATAGAATTCATTCTATAATACTATTATAAGGAGCGTTTACCTTCCTTAAAATTAAAGTAAGGATAAAAATGAAATATCGTAATTCAAAAGCACGAATCAAATTATTCTCGTAATGTTGGTGATACTGTTGTTGACATTGTTTTTCTACATTTTGTGTGAAATGATTGAAACAGCATTGAGATGGTTTTTATGTTGACGATTCTTTGAAGAAAATATTTATTAATTGTGATATGATAGTTTCGTACATGCTTAAATACGCATGTTGAAATAAGTTGGTATGTAACTGAGAGCTCAAAGAATAGAATATACTTGTTAAACGATGATTACAGCAATGGAACGTAATGGAAAGTTGAAGTCTGTAACATAACGAAATGTTGGAATGTATTTTATGCTCATTTCTGAACATAAGCGAGAATTGAATAATAATAAATGTTGTCATGCTAGAATTATATTGATTTTGATATGTTAAGATGGGCCCAAGTTAAGATCATCCGCTCATATCATTTTCTTAGATGAGAACATTCTTTATTTGATATTAATTAGGTTCTACGAAATAGAAATATAATTATTTTGGATCTTCCACGTGGCTTTATTCTCTTTTTCACATTTGGTAATTAACTCCACCATAATTTGTGTTATTTTGAATGTGAACTCTATTTCCTAATTCATAGATAACAAAAAATGAACGTTCCGACATGGCTGGGAAAAGGCTAAAAGATCCGTCAGTTCCTGGATTCGAACTCGTGCGCATGGGAATCAAAAGTACAATAACAACGTGCCTTAAGTCTCTATTTAAAAAAAAACTTTTTTCACTCTAAGTGGGCTTTACTTATTCAACTTGTTATAACTTTTTAAACTGTTTATCTCTTAAATCTAAGTTAAAGTCACAGACACAAGCATCTTGGAGTCAATGAACTAGCGCACTAGTTCGCTCGACCACCTTGATCGGCAAACCTCTCGGCCACGGGGGCTACGCTAGACACTCTTCAATTCTGGCTAGTTCTAATACAATTATAGAAAGTTTGTCCAACATAATTTCTTCCAACGTTCCACAAAAGTTGAATTTGTGGAGTATTTATTCATTGTACATGACTTGACTCACTAAGCCCTTTCAGAAAATATATATAAGATACACTTTGCATGGTACTACTTCGTGTGTTCTCCGAGTTAGCAGTTTTTAAATTGAATTGTTTTTACGGCCTTTAGGAATCCCTCATTCTGTATGTAAGAAGTTTTAAATTTGAATTTTTTCCTTAAAGGGTTGAAGTTTTCATCCTGTTTGGTTGCTCTGATTTCCTATAACTAATCTTTTATACAACAGACTGGTATGGTCTTTCATTTTTGTTTAGTGTTTATTCTTACATCTAAGTCTTAAACACAGGTGATAATTCTAAGTAATGAATCTGTTTTCAAGTTTTTAAAATGGCTATCATTTACACTACAAGCTTTCGCAACTATCTAACTTACTCTGCAGTTATACGTCATAATTATTCATGTTTGTTCTGTCTTTGTTCTACGCTCTTAGATAGCTCTTCAAATGTCAATGTTAGACTTTCAATAGTAAAATAACTCCCTTCGTGAGAAGTTTATATAATCATACCTTTTGTTTTTTTTATACGTTTGAAGAAGTTCTAAATAAGAATAAAACGTTTTACTCGTTTTGGATGTGGATAATATCACATCCGAAATTTAGAAGTTAATTGAAGCAAGGAAACTACGATGTTTATATAGGGGAAGCGGAATTTATCACTCAGTGTCACTTTTTATTTCATTCAATAAATGGTGGGTTCCACCAGCCTTCGTTAAGACTTTAACAAATTGTTCGTTAAGTTTCGAAGATTCGTTAAATTATAATGGACAATAAAAATCAACTTTTTGTTTGGCACACGAGAGAATGTATCTCATCCGAATAGAACGTTGAATCCAGAGAGACAACTAAGTAGTTTCCATCACGCAGTTTTTGTGCCACGCACGTTATGATGAAGATACATTAGGATAAGTACATACGTAATGATACCAGGGAACGTATCTAAAATGTGAAACTTGCATATTTCCTATTGCTCTTGATATCTGGAACATTACGCTTGAGTATCCAACAGTAATCATCAAGCGTTCGTTTGGTTTTGGACAATTTCAAATCCCAAACAAGGTCGTTTCAATCATCTTGTGTTAATAACAGATGTGATTCACAGGACGAGGCACTTGGCCCACATCCTTAGCTGCTTCAGGTCCACATCTGTAGCTGCTTTTCCCGGGACAGTCCCGTTTTTGATAAAATGTCCCGGTGTCTCGACTTTTCTCCAAATGACCCGTTTTTTTAAGGTTTTTCAATTTCAGAAGTCATTGCAATACAATAATACAATATGAAGCCACACTAACTTATAACTAAACAAGAGGCAAGAACTTAGTATCACATGGTATTTAGCAAGAAACTCATAAACAAAGATGGCGGACGGATAAGCACGAAATATTTTGTATTTCGGGCTGTATCTAATATATAGATCTCTATGGCAAGATGCTACTTTATCAACTTTCGGTTCCTTTACGTAAATATTACACAACAGCACCGTCATCAGGGATTTAGTCGATCAGAGTAGGGTATAGCAGATCATTACTAAATGCTGTAATTTTCCACTCTAATCACTTCGTGGTTATGTGAAACAATGGTAGTACCTTAGTATCATTGGTACTAAGGTATTAGCATTGTTTCACGCAACCACGAAGTTATTAGAGTGGAAAATTACAGCATTTAGTAATGATCAACTTCACCTCTGATGACAGTAGTTGCTAGAGTTTGAGGAATCCGAAGTGTTAATGGTTCCTATATAAACTTATCGTTTCCCAGCAGCATTATGTCGAAACGCAAGGGTAGTAAAAATGCTAATATTAGAAGATAATTTTCCTTCATCAAAAGAGTAGATGAAAATGCTGAAAATCATTTATGTAACTCTAAATTTTGCTTTTCATATGGTGCTTGGCCAGACGCTGTCAACCACGTGAGACTTTTATGTCAGTAACTTATTTCAAGTGCAACAGAATAAGCGTTTTTGTTCATTTTTAACATATCCCCTCATTTTTTACGAAATGTTCCTACTTTTTAAAACAAAATTTTGGAAATGTTCCGTTTTCTAAAGAAAACATTATGGGAACCCTCGGTTAGACGGAACTAGGTAACTGGTGACCATGAATTTTTACTGGCCATGCTTAAGCGAAATGATTATTACTTATTAGTTTGAAACTCACCTGATTACATTTAAATCCCTAAGATAAGAAGAAGCTGTAAGTCGTCTTTCCGAGAAATGAACTCGAGACCGTTCATTACAAAGCGAGCAATCAGAATTCGATTGTCTTCTTCCATCTACCTCTGAAGTCTGCCGTGATAAGTTGGACGACTGACAGCAATTGGACTCAGGTTGAATAATTAACGTTTCTCTTGAACCAAGAATATTTGCCACAGGAACGCCTTCCCCAGTGGACGATTTAACAGTGAACGATGTGTTTCTTGATGGCGAAGACACAAGTGATGGACGACGGACACGATCGTTGCACGCTTCAGCAACAATAGAATCTTGTTCCAAAATATGAATCTTTCCATAATCACTAAAACTTCGTGACGTAAATAAATGTTGATGACAATTACCAATCGCGTCAAATTTTAAGGTTTTGTTATGAAGATCTTCTGGATGTACTTTGTCTTTGTCGCGAACAAAAGTAGGCAGATTGACAAGAGATCTAAATGGGCGTGTATTCTCATCTACAGACGGTTTGTTATTATTACCTAGGAGATATTCGGGATTTCCTCCACTTTCTAGAACTCTCCGAATTTCTGTAATATCTGGATAACTTCCACCAATTGGAAGTTCTTCTTCGTTTTCAACTTCTTCATCCACACATTTTTGTCTTTCATTTAAACTTCTCATCAAAGCACCGCAAACACACATATTTAAAAAGAATCCTGCATGTATAAGAGTCGCACCACGCCATCCATACTCGGTTACAAGAATCTGGGTCAAAGGAGCTATAATAAACGTTCCTAAACCACTTCCACAAACACTTATACCGGAAGCAAGCGAAAGTTTCTTGTCGAAATATATGGTTACAATCACCACACCTGTCACATAGGTAAATGAAAGCCCAAAACCTGACAGAAAACCATAAAAAATATACAAGAGTTCCATTGAATTGGAAAAGCTGCTAATAACGAGCCCTGCAGTAGACATTATTGACCCAACAATGGTAATCGTGCGGCATCCATAGCGATCAGCAAGAGAACTTGCTATTGGACCAGCAATCAAAGGCACAGCCATAAAAATACTTCCTACTAAAGCAGTTTTTCCTTTACTCTCACCAAAGTGCTTCAAAAGTTCTACGTACACAACCCCAAATGCAGATAGAACACCTGTTTCTACCATACTCATGAAAAAGGAAGCTCCAACGACAACCCAACCCCATCCTCCATCTGGTGGCTTCAAAGGTGTGGCAGCAATTCTAAGTGTTTCATCAAGAGGGGAATCTTCGGGCGGTGGTTGTGGTTTGCACTCATTTGTATCATCTTGTAAATGAACACTAAATTGTACACTACATTTACGTGTAGTAATTGATGGACTGTCACTACATTTTCTAGTTTCTGATTTTAACGAGCCCTTGCGACCTGATGAAGGAGCGATTTCTTCTTCAAATCGTGCAGATACAGTGGGCTTATCCTCATGGGAAAGCAGAGCTGTCCAGGACTTATCATTTCTGTGTGAATCATCTGTGTTGTCCAATGATGTAACTGTAGATATTTCTGCCGACGTATCATGATTTGTTGTTCCTTCACTACAAGCGGAAATATGATGCATAACACCTCCCACCATTAGCAAACAAGATATGTAGTCACTAACACCCTTTCACACACTAAACTAGGAGGTGCAGTGTTGTTTGGGTTTGAAAATCACAGCTGGAAAGAGACATTATCCTGAAGCATTCTGTATAGTAAAGGCAAGAAGCTTATTGTATCGCGCAAAGTAGTACATTCCTTAATCTTGAAGTGGTATTGCTGTGAAGACTTCTTAACAAAACCTGCAATTAAGAAAGAACAAAAGTTAGGAAGTGAGCAAGTAAAAGATGGTTACATCATTAAATACTTTCATTTGTGAAGCTTTAAGCGCCATAAAAACGTACTTAAATATTTTATTTCTACCTTTTTTATTTAGCATAAGTTATTGCATAACTTTAACCTTAGAGTATGTAATAATAAGTATTCTATACTCTAACCCTTTAACTATAACTATTCGTCATCTTGGAGCTAGAAGGTAATATGTCCAATTTTTGGCATAATGAAGTTAACACGGCTGTCAAATACCTTGTACTGAAGGGTATCAACCCCAAAAATAATATGAAGGGTCTCACAACTTTGTACTGAAGGGTCTCACAAAACGACCTCCAAGTGGTTGGAAATGTAATGAATTTATAGATACTTTTAATGGAACTTTAAACTTTAAAACTGTTTCTCTCAAAAGTAGCTAAAGTGGACATACACATGTAGTACCTTCTGGTTCCGAGGTGACGTTGTATTTTAACTATTACTCTATCTTCTTTTAACAATCTAATTATATATACACTGTGGATGTAACTACAATGCTCGGGAATGAAGAAAGGAAAGAGTAAATATGGAAATTATGCACCATAAATAAACTAGAACAATTTCTACACGCATTAAACTTAGTAAACAAAAAACGAGAAAACTAAATGTAAACTCTTATACTGTAAGATGCATAGATTATATAAGTATTGTCATATGTTAATAAACAACAGCATCAATGCTACTCTACAGTCTACTTTACTACGAATTTAGCGTGAGTTTCGCGTGTAGAAAATTCTGACTTAAACATGTAAGTACTCGTTACGTGTCATTATGATTTTAGAGTATCCGGTATAGAAATGTATAAATTTCAGGGCTTCGTTGGATCATAATGATTTAAAAAACATACTGTATTCCAAAACTTTGTATAAGTATTAAGGATAAAATACCAACTCCAAGATAAAATACCAATGTTTCTGTATAGCTGCTGAAGCTGTTTTCAGCTTCAGTTTTGTTTAGTTGAGAAGATGAAACACGAAATTTGCCAAACTAATTTATTCTTAAAACGATTCATAGAATACTTTGAGATATACACGAAAGCAGGAATTTGATGAGATTATGTACCATATTTGTTTGATAAGTGGGATTTTGTTGAGTTGAGATTCTAGTTTGGTTCTAGGAAGGAAGGGTGAAGTTGGTAGAGTGTAAAGAACTTGAACATGAAAGGATTACTTAGTTAAAGATTTTCGGTCAAAAGATTTAAGATATGGCACCGACATTAAAAGAAGAATAATTCTAGAGTATGATTTATATATATATATAAATGCTGTTAATGTTCGATGATACGTTTGGATTAAATGTGGTCATATATTTTATAGGAGATCAATTTGAGAAGGATATTGTGGTTGTACTGATTCTGATGTATAATATCCAAACGAGATTGGACAAAGGTAAACTGATTGAACATATTGATGTGAAGTTAATCTGGAATTAGTGAAATATGAATCGAGTTGGATCAACAATGTCAACAACTAAAGATGGCTATTTAATAAGAATTGATACAAATGATGTTATTGATTTGTGTTGTAGTCCAAAATAAACACATGGTTTAGTATAGTAGTCACAATTGTATGACGACTGGTAAAGTAAGATTTGATTACATTGAAATACTTTTAGTATTGATTTTCAAGTATACATTGAGAATCGTGATGATTTATCTCGACTAGTTTTCATCTCTAGATTTACGGATAGTTGGTCACCTTATTTATAGTCTAACATGTGAGAGGATAATAAATCTTATTTTCCAACAATCTGAATAGCTTAGATTTAAATTTATTATTTTGTACGATTTTTAGATTTACAAAGTTACAGATTTTCTTTGATTAAAAAAAAAATATTTATTGCCAGTCTTTATTTTGCTGACAATTCTCAGAGCTAATTACTTAGAACGACACTCCAACGATGTATATCACACCAAAAACTCAAAGTGCTATAAAGGTGCATTGCTTTTAAAAGCTGAATTTAAGTGGGATCACAAAACAATATCATTTTATTTACACAATGTATTGTTCAAGATTTCTGGCTTTA
>JAGDQP010017243.1:28273-38942 GCA_022664845.1 Lepisma saccharinum | reverse complement strand
TTGTTTACTTCTCTGATCTCCATCAACTTCGGGACGATTTAGTGAAAAAGCTGTCGCTTATTGTCTTTTGATCGCAGAAACTAAGGGAAGTTCTTGGGAATTCGAGCATTCGGTGAGACGCGATATTTACTACTACTTCCTCTGGATTCTCTTGTCATTTCTTTTAAGGAGTTACGAAAATATTAGTCCCAAATCACATCAATTCGTTTCGCTGTCGCAAGCTGCTTCCTGAAGTATTCAACAACATGGCCTTCGATATATTCTTCAAAAATTTTGGCTGCTCTTCGAGGAATCATATGAATAATAGCTGCTCCATCGAAAATCTTTACGTCTACAGTTGGTTCTTGAAAAATTTCTTCGTTTTGGAGTACTTCAAGGCAATTAAGCAAACTTGATTTGTGACTAAAATGAATCGAGTCTCCTACTGAGAGTGACGGAGTTTAGGATTTTCATGTTTAAAGAATTCGTCCAAGTTGCCTGATCTATATTGGCATGTAATGTAAAGGCGACTAAATAATACACAGTCATTTTTAAGGCTGGTGCACTTTTCAGCAACACGTGTTTGCCTCTTTTTGTATACGAGAAACCTATTGCATTTCAAAGGGTCAGTAACTTCCTTGTCTTTATTCTTTAATCGTTCTTCAACAAATCTTGTGAACTGCGATTGCCCTGCACTTTCCATCATTTGTAGGGTGGCAACTCCTTTAGATTGTATTACTTCTTTGTTATCAAACCGGTAAAGATCTCCTGTTGTTTCCATAAAAGGATTACCAGCATCTTCGAAAGTCGTTTTTAACGACTGAACATGTTTGTGAAAATTTTCAGTGAATGGTTTGGATGCTTCGTGATGCTTTGTATTGTCATGTCTGCATTTAAAAGCCAATTCAGTGTCTTCTACGTATTTGCATATTTCCGGCGATGCTACAAGAAACCGCCGTAATGTTTCCGGGCTTTCTGTCAGTACAATAATTCCTCCTCTCCTCTGAGCGTGGCATTGATTTGCTGAGCTTGGTCCAGAACCATTGCTGAAAAAGCTTGGTCCAGAACCATTGTATAGCTCTAACAAATGTGAGCACAGTCAACTCCAGTGTCAAAATAGTGTCCCAGAATCGGAACTGCGGCTGTGTTTCACGGCGATGTTCTTTCCACATTTTGTCAACCGATGAGTTCACTCCTTCAGAAGTTTCCATGTATGCTTCCTTTTGTAAAGCTGTTAGAACAGCAGCAATGACTTCGTGGGCGTAACGGGACCTCTTGATATGTACAACGCGAAGCGCGGATTCGGCTTTGCCTTTACTTGCAATTTCTACTTGGATCAACATCTCCACCTACCCACTGTCTTCCAAAAGATGGCCTAAAACTCACATGGCAGCTTGCTTAATGTGCAGCCCACCTAGCATTAGTAGAAATTTCTTTTCTCCTAGGGAACTATTTGGAAGGGCGTACTGAATCTGTTTACATATAGTATAGAATGGCTGGTCGAGAACAAGAACTGGTGTTTGTTTCTCATTCAGAGTCTTACAATAACTTCCACAGTTCTCATCGAATGCAGCATCGTAACAGGTGAATAAGATGGTTCTGCAAACAATGGTAAAACTGCAATATTTGTTGTTGGTCGATTTGGCAGCCGCTGAAATGATTCATGATAGGATGCCCAATTTAGATGCTCCCCAGATTCAGATTTGACTTTAGCTTCCCAAGGCATATCCAATGAAAGTGCATCTTCTGAAATAGCAGGAATCAGAAGCTGCTCATGTGCAAAAGAAGATAATCCATTTAAAGTTAGCAAACTTGGTGAAATGTTCGTGGGAAGAGAATGAACTTTCCTCGGCTTTGGTATGTCTTTGGCAGCATCAATATTTGTAAGAACGCGAGGAGTTCCATCGTCTTCATGAGCTGGATGCTGCATTATCGAAATGGCTGTCCCATGGAATGAATCGATTGCCGACGATGAGGTTGGATTGTGGTCAACGTTGTCACAACAGGCGGTAGTAAAAACATTGAACTTCAATGAAGCAGGGCAGACAATGAGTACAATCGACAAACTTTATTGGCTACATTAGTAGATAAAACTCTTGAACGACCATCGAGATCGAAAGTTCCAAAATATGCATCGTATCCACCGAGTCTCGTTTTCTGGTTTGGCCATGTATCTTAAAGGCAACGTAAGTAGGCAGTGACATTTCCCTTTTTTGATCATGTCGTGAGGATCCTGTTGAAGATTGGCTACGTCTTGCTCTCTTCACTGCATTAAAAATTAGAAGTTGAGAAATTGTAACTACTGGCTGCTTTCGATTCGAAGTTTCAGCATCTATTTTTATACCTTCACACTTCCTTCCTTCCATTGTTAGTAAATTGATTGCAAGGTTAACTAATAATAATATAACAGATTTCATAATTGAGTTTGCACATTAGAATGCGAACAAAGACATCGAAGTGCATTATTTAGGCCTAATCAAGACAATTAACAGAAAAACGGGAACATCCAGCTAAAAGTAAATGTTTCGGGAACATCATCCTGACTTATTAACGGTATCAAATTAAAGCTTAATAAATGTTGTTTCTCTTTTATTCGAGACAAAATTGCGAATTTTGAGGTCCTGAAAAGTTAAACGAAGAAAAATATGATTTTTTAATATTTTTATGTTTATACGAGTTACCGTTATATTTACGTAAAATGAGAAAGAGTACTAAATTTTAGTACAAGCTCAGCTCTTTCAAATAAAAAAAGAAAATTAAAATCGGACAATGGATAGAGGAGGTAGAGCAGTTTGAAAAAGTGGCCGCGGCCGCCATTTTGACCCCCTCCCCTCCCCCACGAAATTTTCGTTGCCCCCCCCCCTTCGGAAATCATTCACGGGGAGTCAAGGAAGAGGTGTGCAAACTGAGACCTTTTAATCATAAAATGCAGCGTTCACTAAAATTTTGGCTCTTAAGCACCGGACTATTTCCCAGTTTAATAATCTTTCAGTAAACGTATAAAAATATAAGCATTGCTTGCGTAAAAACATAACATTGTTTTAATAGAAACATCTTTGCAAACGCAATAGAAATATCTTTACAAACATAATGTCGTTATACTTTTATTTAGACATTAGGGCTTTTGTTTAAAATGCACAACCCATTAGTCCAACCTAACGTAACACAACATAAGGATAGTATCAGAGACAGTATCTTTTAAAATAGTTTTGGCAAATTATAATATCTTCAATTGAAGATGTTTCTATTATGATTTAATATTGTTATCATTCTAAATTCTATCCTTGCTTCGTTAGTAGAATTCTAATGTGTATATTTTCTTTTTAGTACCTGACTATCTTTATTATTGCTCTGATATGACATGATGTCTGGTAACTTGTTTTTTTTTGTTTTTTTTTTATTATTCTTAAGGCTATTTCCACGAAGGAGTCTTATGAAGAGTAGAGTATTTATATTTCCGCTTTCTGTAAATTGTGTCGATCCTCTTCATACATGTAAACTTCTTTTCGTATTTTCTTCCTCCTTTCCTGACGAAGAACTATGTGAGGTTCGAAACGTTACCCATTCATATACACAATTAGGGGATTTCCCTGTTTAGAATCTTCTTCCTTAAGTCTTGATGAAGTAATGTTAGAGCTTTGAAAGATTGAGCGTTATCGTGCACATTATGTAAATTCCAGTTGCGTTACGTACTGCTGGTTATTCTATATGTCCTTGTTAATTTGTCGTGGTAACTAAGTAATCTGACTACTTATAATGTCAAGTGTATTGAGACAGCAGCCGATCGGGTAGCCGTGCGGTCTAAGGCGTTAGGCCAACGACTCGAAGGTCTCGGGTTCGAATCTTGGCAGGGGGATGGATGTTTGTGGATTTTAATTAGGTGTAAAGGATTCGAATCGTGACGGGCCGAAGTCAAAAGTTACTTAGAATATATAAAATAAAATTCACCAAAGATTTTTTATATTGAGACAGCATAGAAAGTTGGAATTCTCATGTGTTGAGTTTGAAAAATGCTATCTAAGTCTATTATTTGTGTCTTTTTGATGTGTTATGAACATACCAACATCTTGTCGGTTCTTTCAGAGAAAGATTTTTACCCAGAAAACATTTTAATTTTTCTTCGACAGAAGATTTTTTCTTTCAAAAGGATTCGTTTAATTTTTTTTTAAAGAAAAATATGAGAATATAACCTAGTTTTCTCGTGGCATTGCTAACTACTGTGTTAATAGAAGTTGATAATGGATATTTTAATTTTAACCGAGTTTTTATTAACGATATTCTCTGTTGTTCATATTTGTTGTGTTGGAAAAAAAGGGAAGGGAGTAGATGGCTGACCCCGCCTCGTGATTTAGGTCTAAAGGTTAGGTTAAATTTGGTTTATTTGCATTCTAAACTGAATAAATAGCTTCTAGATTACGTAAGGGTAGGTTAGTTTATGGTAGGTTAGGTTAGGGTAGGTTAGTTTAGGTTTGGTTCGGTTAGTTTGTTAATATCCATCACAGAGCGGGTCAGTCGTCTATACCCTTGCCGAAAAAAAAAAATATTATTGAGATCTTCCATGTTTTCGTTATCATCACAATCGCAATATGGTGAGTTGGATACCTGTATTTAGTGCAAATGTGCGTAAGTAGTTGTGTGTTATGTTCTAATTGTAATAAGTAGTTTAATTGCTTGTTGACTAGCTTTAATTTTGACGGTAGTTAGATTGAGGTTAACATATAGTCAGAGTTGATTGTGGTGTCTGATGTATCCATTTTGTTGGAGTTTTCTTTTTGCTTTTGTAAAGTAAATCTTCCCAATGTAAATTTAGATTAGTAATTCCTTTGCATTGTTGTAAGTAAAAATATTTAGATTTTGACTGCCATTGTAGTAGTAAAAGTAATCGTAGTATAGTACGTGGTAAAATAAAGTTAAAGCTATCCCCTGTCCAATACACACGCGCTGTGAACGGCGCATGGGGAATGTGGAGGTAGCGCTCCACATTTTCTTGACCTATGACACTAAGTGAGGTGGGGTGGTCAGTCCCACGCTCGACCGTTACCTTCCCAAGGTGCCCAGGAGTACCAAGGACACTCCGGTACTCAATTTTGTAGGAGACTAAGTGCGCCTCAGAGCGCCAGGCATGGGAACACTGCGGGAAAAGTCTCCAGTGTGCTGGCCGGGATTTCAACCCGGGCCGCCCGATTCGTAGTCAGACCCGCTACAGTCTGAGCCACGGCGACTCATCATAGTAATAGTGGTAGTAATAGTAGTAGTGGTAATAGTAATAGTAGTTGTAGTAGTAATAGTAATAGTAGCAGTAATAGTAGTGGTAGTATTAATAGTAATAGTAATAATAATAATAATAGTAATAGTAGTAGCAGTAATAGTAGTAGTAGTGTAGTGTTGCCAACATATTTAATTCACCCCGCTCCAACGGCCAGGTTAAAAATAAATATTTTAAATATTTTTTAAAACCAGAAACCATAATTTAATTTAATTAAGAGTTGAATAAACTGTATTACGTAAGGTATGGGTAATTGCTACAAGTACTAATAATAATAGTAATAGTGTTTGTAGTAGTAAGAATAGTAGTTATTGTTGTTGTTGTTGTAATGGTACTATTACTTGCAGTTAGGGTTGCCACCTGTCCCGTATTTTAGGTAAAAAATTACGCGTCCCGTATTATCAGTGTTTGTCCCGTATTATAAGTAGTAAATTCACACATATTTTTCAAAATATAAATTATTTTGACAAATGAATCTTCATTTACTCTTTTCCCACTGTTTACTACGCAGACTGGCAAGCAGATTCTATTCAAATCTCCAGGCATCAACCAAAGCTGAAACCGGGTCACTTTTGGGTGACCAGGTCAAATCCGAACCTAAGTGACCCGGTCCGAAACATGGCCCGGTATGGGAAATATAATAAACCGGGAATTTTCAACACCTTATTTTTCCGTGCTGTGAGGGTCCTGGTTCCACCTGAAAGAAGCACTGTTCAAACGCAAGAAAAGCATTTAAAACTCTGCTTTGCCCTCCGGGTCACAGGTCCAAAATGATCCGTTTCAGCTCTGGCCCTAACATGAGACCCGTGTTTTGGTCTAAGCCAAAGTTGCCTAAAGGTCATAAATCAAATTCGATTTGATGAGACTCGAGGACGTGGATGTAATACTTGCGCCTCCTGTTTGCTCTAGTTGATAACACACTGCAAAAAAGGGTTAATTCAACACTTTTCGGCGTCTCAGACAGACCACCATTTTTTGTATTAAATCAACACCGTTTGTTGTGTGATTTCGGTGATTCAGCACTGTGATAGTGCTAGGATGACAATCTTTATTATGTTGAGTAAAAACTTTATTTTTATATGGGCCAGTCTAGTAACTTTGGACTTCGGCCCGTCACGATTCGCCTTGAACTGTTAAAATCCATACCCATGCCCCTGCCGGGATCTTCGAGCCGATGGCCTACCGCCGCAGACCGCTCGGCTTTATTATGTTGAATCACTAAAATCAACACCGTAGTTTGTGTTGATTCAACACAAAAAAATGGTGGTCTTTCAGGGACACCGAAAAGTATTGAATTAACCAGGTATCCTTTTGCAGTGCAGATATAACGCCAAACGTGCTTAGGAAGTTGAAATATCCATTTTCTGCTCGCCATTGTTTTTGGAGCGTGAGCATTCGCAAGCAAGCAAGATGTTTTGTGTGTGTTCTTGATTATTATGGAGGTTTTAAATTGTGCAGGTTGTCATATTGTAGTACAGAACTAACTAATTATTTCCACTTTAGGTTCTTCCAGATTTGTCCCGTATTTTTTGCCGCGCGTCCCGTATTTTATTCATCAAAAGGTGGTAACCCTACTTGCAGTAGTTAAAGCAGTAGTAGTTGCTTGTAGTATTACAATTTTTAGTGTTGCCAACATATTTTATTCACTCCGCACCAACGAGCGGGCAAATCAGCTACTTTTTAAATATATTTTTATCTCAGTAGAATAACACATACTTGTAATATTAATAATAAAAAAATGTTCTTGGACTATCACAATGTAATAGTTCTAAATATATAAAAAGTTCGCTCTGTCCCAGGTCACAGTAGCCTTGTTCTTCGCTAATACATATATTTCGACTTCTACAATTTCACATATTGTCAGACGACGAGGAACGGAAAGGGGAGGAAATAGATAATAAATTAAATGTATATTCTTAAATTATCGAAATCTATTTTCAATTTCTAGTTACACTGAATCTTTATCGTTTCGTTTAGAATGTATGTAGATGTGTCTTTTTTTTTTTAATGAACATTCCCACATAGCAAAATGACGTCCCAGGGATATCTGACGGATCTCCTGGCAGGATATCGGGACGTCCGTAGGACGTCCTGTTTAAGTCCCGTTTACATCCATGGGACGTATAGTTATAATTAATTCTTCGTATAACTATACGAAGGCATATCCTTCGTATAGTTATAATTAATTAAATAATAATAATAGTAAGGTCGATTTAATTTATAGAAATTCCAGGTAAGTAATCCCGCACGGCTTTCCGGGGGACATCCAGCGGACCTCCATACGGGATGAACTGTTTGTATTGCCCACAGAGTTATCCCACGGACGTCCTTAGGACATCGCTATGGGAGCAGGACCATTCTGACGGTAATGGGATCTAAATGGGACGTACTCTGCTATGTGGGTTAGGTTAGGTTATTTCTACTTATGTGAATTACTTTGCGATACAGTAAACTTTCATAGTATGAATGCAGCTTTATACGGAACACTTTCAGAATGATTGCTTCATTCGCTGACGCGTTCCTTTACAATCATCAGCTTCTATTTATCTTCTCGCTTGCGTTCACTTTCAAGTAGAAATATCTTCAGAAGTGAACTTTCTTTACTTCAAACTATGGTATTTTATAATAACTACGCTTTCGAGGAAGATTCCTTTCTCTTGGCAAGTGAGATTTTGGAATATGTGTATGAATATATATATGTGTGTAAGGGTGGGTACATGAGGAATACGAGGAAGGGGGGTGGATAGTAAAGTTTTAATTATCACCGTGATGTTATTGAGCTACGTGTATGAAATTTTGTCAATGTATTTAGTGGTCCTTATGTACATGACGGAGAAAAAAAAAAATGAATTTTTTGTGGCCTTTCTTGACCTTCCGCAGGCCGTCATTGTAGAAGCCTGTAGACTGCGTTGAAAACCACTGTCCCACTAGTTGAATGACGTCATTTTTGTCGTTAAATCGCCGAACCCGCAATGCTTTTTTTCATTTCTGGGAAACAACAAAAACCTACTTATGGCGAGATCGGGAGAAAAGAGAAAAAAAAACTGCAAGATTTCAAAACCACAGTACCTTGATTTTTCAACCGCGACTTCACTCAGCTGGTGCATTGTCCGTATGGAAACGAACATCTTTTGGTGAACCCACCGTGCAGTCACCCTAGACAGGAGTAGTTGGTCGTGAATAATTTACCACACACTACCATAACGAAGTCCAGTTTCCTTGACGATCATTGGGATGGTTGCTCGCTGGTCTTTCAGAAGAAATCCATAATTTTCATCATTGTGGACGCATCGTCCGTGCGTGATGGTCTTCCAGTCCTTGGCTCGTCTGTGACGGACATGTGGCCAGTTTGTAAGTTACTTTTCCACCTCACAACAGTGTCATGGAACTGGAAATTATTCCCAGAAACAGCCATCATTTCATCATGAAGTTGCCGGGCACTGTTCACCTTCAAATACAGGAATTCTAACTCGCTGCGTTTCCTCCGTCATGTACATAAGGTCCAGTAAATACACTGGCAAAATTTCATACACATAGCTTAGTAACTTTCGTGTGATAATTAAAACATTACGATCCCCCCTCGTATTGGTGCAGAGCTGTAATTTTTTTTTTCCTAGTTGAAAAACAGGATCTATGATATTGGCAACATTGATGATAGACCATTAACGTGATGGAAGTTCACAGTTGTTAAGGCATGTACTTTTTTCGTGTATGTGTGGATTTTGATAATTTCCACAGATAACACGTTCTCGTAAGTTATGTTTATTGAATTATTAGTAAAAGGTTTGGTTTTGTCTGAATCCACATTTCTTTTTGAGTACCAATCAGCTTGTATGCAGTATGAGCAGCGTAGTTATTTCATGGACGAAATTTCCTTTCTCTCACAAGAAGTCCACTTAGGTTAGGTAGTTTGGTACGAAAGTATTAAGGAAATGTGCATTTCGCCATAGTCTAAAATCAGCCATTCATTTTTATTTTTTTATTTTAAATGCCGATGAATTCTTAATGAAAATTTTATATCACTTGTTAATGCTTATCAGAAGACATATTTGTAACAAGTCTTTTAGCATCGACTGTGAAATATTTTCCTAGATGTACACTTGTAAATGAATAATATTTACGTGTTACTGAAGATGGTGAGATTGAATCATTACTAGCACAAGTCTGCTCCAACAAGGAGTTAAACTTGGTATAGCCTGTAAACCATTTTTTTTTAAAAAGAAAACTAAATGACTACAGCTAGGGAAGGGTTAAGAAATTACTCGAGTGTATGTCGTATACAACCAGTGTTTGATTTCCTGGGGAGAATATCCCAGATTTTCCCTGGTGCCTGAGGATTTCATCTCCCTGTTGTTGATTCCGAATATAATTCCAACCAGGGAAAAATTTTTGTATGTCTACTCAAACAGGTAGTAGGTGAAAGATTACAAACAATCACTTGTTTTAGGGACCACACCCATCTTTATTTAAAACAAATCCAATGCTATTCAGCACAACTACTACTACTTTCACCACTCCTACGTAAATGTATTATTCTTCAGAAAAATATCGAATATAACAATAAACGATCTTTATATATATAACTAGTACAAAGGAAAGCCGGGAAGGCAATTTAAGGTAAATTTAAGACAAATGAAGGAGAAAAAAGGATTACTTACAGCTTACTAACGCATTAGATCACACATTTTCACATGTACACATAAAAAAAGTCACTATATTTCGTGTACTCACACTTTTTCAAGTAGAGAGTTTTTCAACATCCACCTAATCTTAGAAACATCTTGTCCGTACAAATTCCTCCTTGCCACCACACCAAACCGGCGCCCAGACATACCAGAGACCCAGATGTAAGGTCTGCTCCATTTTCATCACTTCTCCCGCAATCACTATCAATACTGCTAATGGTCGGTACACCCTCAATCCCAAGGGTACATGCCACACCCCTAATGTTCTATACATCCTAACCTGCAAGTTCTGTGATGCCTTTTATGTGGGGGAAACAAGTTGTGCTCTTAACATTCGAATTAATAACCATCGTCACTTCTGTACTATCAACAAACCGGATGCCCCACTTTCCTTGCACACCGACTCCCACAATACCAATTTTGATCTATCTTTCCTGGTTGCCATAATCCATATTTTACCCCCTACGACCAGCACCTCAACACGCCGTCTGTGGGAGAATGCCTTTATTCACGGTTTGAGCGCGAAAATAAAACCTTGCCTTAACCTTCAATAACTCTAAGCTCCCCTTTTCCTCTGCATTTTCAACACATTTCCATCCACGATCCCACCCTGTACTTACACCCTATACAGTTATTATTAATTCAAGTTCCGGAAATCTACGCGCTACAGTAGTCTGTTATTCTCCAGATTTGATGCTTTGTCCGCTACGTGTCGCCACTGTCTCTTCAAACTTGTATT
>JAGDQP010017243.1:0-19563 GCA_022664845.1 Lepisma saccharinum | reverse complement strand
TATATATATATATATATATATATATATATATATATATATATATATACCTCTCACACCTCTCGAACCTTTCAACTGGCATCGTTATATCGACGATATTTTCTTGATCTGGACCACGGACAAGAGTTTCTGGAAACCTCAACTGCACCTTCCACGTCAAGTTCACCTGGTCCTTCTCGAGGGAACACATAACCTTCCTTGATGTGGATGTCTGGCTCAAGAACAATCGACTTGAGACAGGCGTTCACATCAAACTTACCAACTGTATACAGTATCTCCATTTCAACTGTTCCCATCCATACCATCAAAGGCTCTCTTCCATACGCTCTTGCTGTCCGGGGCTCCCGCATCTGTTCCTCGGATGACCTGCTCCAAAACTATTTCAGAACCCTCTCGTCAGCTGTCACTGACCACGGATACCTCATCCGTAAACAACTGGACCGTGTCCGTAAACATCCCAACTCCAACCGATCTCCCCCCGCTCCTAATCTTCTCACCCAGTACCACCCCAGCCTTCCAAAAGCTCCTCAAACTGGCACACTCCATACTCACTGCGTCACCTGAAACTGAAAGAGTTTTCCCGTCGTGCCCCAAAATTGTCTACCGCAGACCTCCGAATCTCAACACGGTTCTCACCAGAACTGGGCCTATCCTGCCCCCTCCCCACAAACCTCACAAGTGCAATACACCCCGCTGCAAAACCTGTCCTATTTTTGATCCCAGTCTTTCCTTCGTACATCCTGTCACTCACAAGACGTACTCTTTCCGACAATCCGGCAGTTGCATGTCTTCCAACCTCGATTATCTCCTACTATGTAACCTATGTTCCGGTATATTATATATTTCGACAGTTTTTACTGTTATGAACACACGTAGAAGATAAAGATTTTTTACCATGTTTGAAGACAATAAGCCACAAAGTTAACCACCCTGTTGCATAGTTTTCAAACAACTTCCAAAGTCTTAACATTCTCAATGAATGATCATGACAGTACGAACAGTTGAACAGATCTATCTTCTGTGTTATTTTGTAATACAAATAGCATAAGTACATCCTGTACCTTAATATGTTTACCTTATTTCATCTTATTTTAATTGATTCCATTTTACTTTGTACCTTTTTAAAGAGAGAGGGAGAGAGAGAAATACTATAAAACATAAAGCCTTACAAAAAGAATTGAATATTGCGACCAAACAATTGTTCTCAAGAACCTCGCACAAGTAGACAAGTGTTCACAACAATACACAACTCTTCTCAAATGCTTATGATCTATACCTTTCGTAAGAAACGTTTTTGAATAAATGAAACAATTCTGAAGTGAATAGGTGTTTCCATTTTAGAATTTTCTGTATAGCTTCTAAATCGTTTCGTTTTGCTTTAAATAGAATTTGATAAATTGGAAGCTGACAGCGAATACTTATTTTTTTCCGAAATAAAAGATAAATATCCATAATGTAAACACCACGTGTCATTGCCTACAATTAATAAAAAAAAACCTCCTTACTTGGTCATGCTCATAAAAACCCTTTTCACAATTTGATATTTCACTTGATAGAATCAAGTTTCATCAGGTGATTGAAAGTGCAAATATGGAAAACTTACAGTGAAACTACCAGCGGTAGGAGTCACAAGTAGGTTAGAGGAAGACTGAAACCTTTCTTATAGTCGTGTCTCCTACCTCTGGTAGCTTAACTGGTAGCTTAAGTTTTCCACCTTAGTCTTCCTCTAACCTTTGTGACTTCTTCTGCTGGTAGTTCCACTGTAAGTTTTCCAAATCAGTCTTTCTCTAATCTATTTGTGTCTCCTACCACTGGTAGTTTCACTGTAAGCTTTCCAACTCTGTACTTTAGCTCACCTGATGAAGCTATTGAATCAAGTGAAACATTAAATTGTTACAGGTCTTTATTAATCTGTCCAAGTAGGACTTCTTTGATTGTATTTAATTATTCCGAAAAGATAAACCCGCCGTAGATGCTCTTTATTCGTCACATAGTAACTCTTTTAACATTTCATACTAAATCACACGACAGTGAGATTGAGTGAAGTCAAGACGAAGCACATATAAAACTGAATGACAGAACAAAATCTCAATGCGAGGATTTGAGTAATTTTTTAACATGAAGGCAAGTATTAAGAGCTAACGTGAGGTACAAGAAGGGAACAGAAGTGAGGTAGAAGCGCTCATTTGAAGGCCGAATAATGACGCGAGTTTGAGAGAAGTTTTAGCGCTAAGGGCAGACGTAAGGATGAGAAACAAGCGCCAAATTTAGAGAAGAATGCGAGATGGTGATGTGATGTGATGTTGAAACAGGTTGAGCACCAAATGTAGGAATGAGAGAAGGTTCAAAACAGCTAGTGAGGTTTGAAGGAGGGTCCACACCAAGATCTGACCTAAGGTGAGGACCAAATTCAGATGCGAGGTTCGCTCTGAGTGATTAGAACCCACATAAGTGCTTACAGAAACAAGTACAATTTGAGGGTGAGAAGCCAGTGGCGATATAATGCTAGGTTATAGCCACAGTAAGGGCTAAGTCTAGTTGAGAGTAAACAACAAAAGTGTGATTAAGAGGATGAAACGTGAGATTTGACAGACATAAAAAAGGTGCGTGTTAAGAACAAAATTTGATACCCTATTGCTTTTCATTTTTACTTGTCTTCTGTGAATAGATAGGAGTGTATATATACTTGTATCTTACCTCGAGGTTTGAAAACTTAGGTTATTCTTCTCCATGTTAGCCTGGATGATCTCTAACAATTCCTGTCGCTGCAAAGAACTTGAGCGTTCCCGAAATTTTCTTCGTGTTCGAAACGGAGATGAACTGCAATGCCGAGTCAGTTCTGGAGACAACTGGTAACAGTATAAATGTTGATTATGGCGCACCGAGTGAAATTTTTTAGCCGAAGACAATTTTTCACTCACACTAAAACTCCTGTCTTTGGTTTTTGGAGACGTGTCCTTTTCAGGGGTTCCTTTAGTCTCTTTATTATTGTTGCTGTTATTACTACTACTACTAACACCACCAGATTCTTCTTTGCGTGCACTTTCACGTATCGTCACGTTCAGATCTTTCTTGAATTTCACCTTTTGCGGATTGGGACTGGAACTGGATTTGGCGTCCCGTTTATCCGGGGACACAGTTAATTTCACTTTTATCGTTTTGCTTCCGTAGTGTGGCACTTTGATGGAAGAACCCAAAGCGTCGTAGATTGTCCTCACCAAACCAGCAATATCCTGCAACAAACGATTAAATTAATTTCAATATATTTTATATTATTCTACACACAATAAGAATAAATAAAAGCAAAATACACATAATAATTCACAGCCATATTCAATTCACTACTGGATGAGGCCTTTCCCGCAGGGAGGAGCTAAGTCTACTGCTCCCACGCTGATCAGACGTGTTGGGAGAGAAGAGCCGAAGCTCTCAACTGTGATCGCCACTGTCTTCTCCCCATTGCATGGCCATGCTCGGTGAGCACCCTTCCAGACCCTCTCGCTTTGGGAAAAAAATCCCTTGGCAGAGCCGGGAATCGAACCCGGAACCCCACGATCAGCAGTCAGCGGCGGTAATCACTAGACCAGCAGGGCGGTCATAATACGTTTCATAAAGGACGCAACGCTAAGATGGGAAAATGTTATGTCGCTCCATTAGTAATTTGGTAATGACGTGATAGTGATAAGTGTTCTGCCCGAAGTTAGGTCCTTGGGAAGGTGAACCGATGGTGGTTTGCCATTGCTTTCCATTGCATGAAGATGACGTCCTATGGACAGGGCCTATAGTTTAGTGTGAGCTCTAAACCACTTGGATTCCCATCGGGAATCGAATCTGGGTCTCCTTAATCCTAAGGTAGAGAGTATTACCACTCAACCACAACCACTAATTTGGCAATGCAGTATTCAAAATGAAAGGCTACCATAAGTTGGAAGAACCGTGTCATGCAACAGTCTCACTCAAATATCTAGTCCATTTCATTGTCTTGTGTGAGCTACGGCATTTTTCAAGAATCAATGTTATTTATCTTTAGGTTTCAGTCATCCAGATGTCTTCCTTTATCGATTTTTAAAGAAGTTTCGTGATCTACAACTGTCATCATACACTTAGGCAATTGTAGCTTAACATTGAAAGAGATATGAATTTGGATTTTATTTAATACCTTTACGCAACTTTGGCTCAGGCTGAATGGATAAAAACGGGAGAATTGGTGGAATGTCGAAAGACAAAGGAAACGGGTCAACCCGAAAAACCCCACGCACACGGTGTTTGTCCAAAACAAAGACCACAAGGCATGAGCTGGGATCAAACCGAAGATCCTAAACACTAGAGGTGAGCGCTCTACCACTCAGCCACCACACTAAAAGGAATATATGAACAAAGATTACAAAAAGTGTGTGCGAAGTGCAAATGTCACGAAAAAGGTGCAAAGAGTTAGATAAAATTACATAGTTGAAAACAAATACCGTAAAGTTATTGAAACAATGAAGAGTTCTCATAGTTTTGCAACTTGTGTAGTCAAGAAGAATAATTTAATTACAAGCTATTAAAAACAGGGAAGCGATCCTTATTGAAACACCCTGTGTAAAGTCAAGACGGAGGGACATAATAAAACACAAAATAGCTTACCTCGCAACTGCAAGGTTCTGGTTTAGATTCTAGGAGCAGGCCGTTATGACCTAGGGGCCTCCGGTGTTCCGAAATAATGCGTGATAACTCTGCTCAAGGTCTGCAAAGTGTCAACTAGCTGCACCTGCCAGCATGGTCAACGGATCTTAACCATATAATGTGTGAAATATGACGTATCGCCTAAGGACACACAGGAAATGTCCAAAATTAAAACAAACGCGCTTAAACTTATCCCGACATTCTCTGTACGTTAAATTTCTGTTTGTCGTTGGTGGTTTAAAATTGAAGCACTCGCATTTTTGTGTAATCGCTGCATCGAGGCCATATTTGCGAACGCCTATCTGCTCTTATTTTAATACCCTGGTACTCTGATACCACCTTTCCTTTCTTCCTTGATAAAGGAAGTAATAGATCGCTTCCGAAAGCTTAGCCTCTCATTTCTCAGTGAGGCCGGTAAATAAAATATAGACAACAGTGTAAATAAAACATAGACAACAGTGTAAATAAAACATAGACAACAGAGTAAATAAAACATAGACAACAGTGTAAATAAAACATACACAACAATATAAATAAGACAGACAACAGTGTAAATAAAACATAGACAACAGTGTAAATAAAACGTAGACAACAGTGTAAATACAAGTTTAAAAGAACGAGAAGTCAGTAACGGAGGATAACGTACTTTATGAAGCAGATGGATCGTTACTAAGGGAAAATCACTTTATTAACTGAAAAATATATAACATTTCCTCGGAGAAGCATCTCTTCTTGGTTTCTCAAGAAATGTAAACGACAACCGAAAGGAAAACTTAATCAACTAGAAGGTGCTGGGTGTAAATCTCTTTGCTTGTTATTCGAAACTGCCATTTACCGCCAAAAGAGGGATTACGTTCTTCCTGTCGTTTATGACAACCCCTTGGACCCAGGGGCCATTTATCTTTCACCATCATTCGTAAATAACATGACAGTGTTGCCAGACAAGCAAAAAAAAATACAATACGTTGAAAAATATTCAGAAAAAAAATCGCTATTGCTGTGACCCAACTGCTGGTTCGGTATTCTAACCCCCCAAACCGGTAACTGGACTTCGAGTCCTAGTCACGGCAATAATGATATTTTTCTGTCGTTTTACACAGTCTTGTGTAAAACAAATCTATACAACAAATATTATTATTGTAATAATAATAATAATACACATTTAAATTCCTTCTTTTTCAGTACATTAAAAGAAAATAGTACATAATTTGACTGATTACACTGCGCATGCGCAAGCTTCGCTACCTACTGTGTAACTGTATCATTTATCCTACATGTAATTTTTTGCTTGCATCTTCACGAGAGAATATTCTGTTATTAACCTTCTTGGATGTAATTTCGTGCATGAAAATTTGTATTATCTGAGGAAACCATGAACAATAGTTCTAAAGAGAGAGAAAATACTTAGTTGCTGAACCGTGGCTGTCTAATAAAGACATTTCAATTTCAATTTACTGGAAACTTAACAACGAAATCGTGAGCATCAGTACAGATTCAGCTTTAAAAAAAAAAATAAAAAAAATAATTAATTGCTTTTTCAGGCTCGGTTACATGACAGATTGTGTTGTGATGTTCGTTTTATAGTTAGACACAATGAAAAGAAAAACTTACATCTTTCGTTATCTTTCCGTGGCCATCAAAGTCGTAGAGTGTGAAGGAGAACTCCTGTCGCTCTTGACCTGCCTCGACACCTTCGACAGAGACATCACATTCGAACTCCTGTCATGGAAAGACAAAAGAATTATTAGAACGTAGTGCTACCGACATTTTTACAATGATCACAAAACAATCTCATTAAAAAAAAAAAGGAAAGGTACCGTAACCTAAAAGTTACATGAATTTCCACTCACGTACATCCACGTTAACACCACGAACATGACTGGCTGGATTGTTGTAACAGTTTGTAGCACTGGGGATGCAGTGGCGAGTCGCTCACGCTGCCATCTGACACCAATTTTTTTTTAAAACCGTTTTCCCTACCTTTAGAGTACCTTAATGCTACAGGTCATCGCATATCTTTGCTATGACCGTCGAAGGACTGGGAAAGGTATCGGCTATGGCCTACATGCTACGTACCATCCCGGCATTCACTTAGTTTGGCCGATTGGCGGCGTAAATGGGACTAAAACCCGCGCTGCTTCCTCACGATTATTCGTAGTCAGCGACCGTGACCGCTAGAACAACGGGCTGGATCCATCTGCCTGTAATATAACATACTAACAACATGGGTTTGCTTAACACGCATAAATCGGGTGCACGTGTTACGAAAATACGTGTCTCTCGTCTAGCCGCCGAACACTTAGAAAATAAGGTGATGGACATCAATGATCGTGGTTAATGATCTATTCATGAATGGGAGGATAAAAATACTCGGGCAAAAAAGAAAATCGGTATGTATGACATGTGCAGCTACGTCATTCATGTATTTTGCTGCCTTTTCGTAATTTGTTTACTTTAGTCAAGGGAATAATGGAAAACTGAATATTGTACGCCTATACGACATCAAAAATAAAGCTTCTGTTATTTTATTTATATTAATATGATCATGGCTTGGTACGAATGCGTGGTAGTAAGCTCGTTGTGCTGTTATCTGGTGATTACAGTCGGTGGAGTTACTGGGAGACGTGATTTTGCTATACGCTGTATAGGTGTCACTACGATACGAAACGCCGTATTAGTTCGTACCACCAACGTTAGGCGGAGTTGGCGCACTATATAATTGCTTTCTCCATGGCATCAAGAAGACTTTTTGCCTTCACAAGTATTGATAATGCCATAGACTACATATACCGCCTACCTACTTTCGACTGCACTAAGATTTATCGGTTTTTACTTAGGAGCACGTGATTTTGAACCTTGCCGTTAGATGGCTCTGGGGCCTACTACTGGAAACAACCAGTAACTGAAAATAGTCCCCAGAGCCACTTAACGGCAAGGTTCAAGATCACGTGAACTTAGCGGAGACGAAATTAAGTAGGCGGTATGTTATTATTTAAATAATGAGTCTATGATAATACAATGCAGGTTTTTAATATACCGATACGAGTTTTATACCCACCCCACTCTCCTAAGAGAGAGAGAGAGAGAAAAAAAAACAATATTTCAGTTTCCTTTCAAAGAATCAATAATGAAACAGATAAATATACATTTCATTAGATATTTAAGCTAATTTCCAATAAATACTATAGTCATAAGAAACTAAAGTTCACTACAAAACAAAAAATTAGATTTTGAACTTTTGAAATATGATTTCACAGAAAATTGTATAAAAATGTGTTTTTAAAAAAGTGACAAAATCGTTAAAACTAACACGGACAGGGGAAAAAAAACAGAGATTTTACATCTATAAATTCAAATAAGTTTTGGAAGAAAGTGTACTTGGAAAAAATATTTGAATAACATCCACACACGATCGCAGTTTTCAATTGCACAGTTAAATAAATATCCTGGATTTGTTGACTTGAAAATTAAAAATAAAATTATGCGTACGGTTGAGTTAATACAAAATTGTATATTTGAGTGTAAGCAAGGAAAAGCCCCTCTGTATGGAATGTATTTCATCGACTGGCTGACATAGTGACGTCACCTCTCCCCCTTCTCTCCAGCAATGGAGTTACTGACATGCCACTCCATTTTTGGTCAATTTCGAAGGTATACTACAATTGAGCAATATATCTAGAACAGTTTTTTCTCACATTAAAATAATGTTTAAATAATTCCATATGTTTCAATGGGAATAGAAACTTTTTTTTATTATTATTATTTTGCCAGAGTTTCATCGTTTTTCCCTCCTGACCATTCAACTATACTGTCAATTACCTCAAAATTGAGTTCCTTCTTCTCGCTGTCTTGGTCATCAACGTTCTTATCGTTGTCCGGCTTCTCCTCACACACATCCTTCTCGCTCGCTATTTCTGAAGCGTTGTTATCTCCACGCATGAGTTCCTCTGTGTCCGAAGGGCGACCGTCACTGGAGTCGGTGGGGACCACTACTGAAACGAGAAAAAAAAAATCATTATGTTAGGATTATAACTGAATAATTCTTAAGAAAGAAAGAAAAAAACTCAAACTAGGCGTGAACTTCACGCTTTATTTCCTCGGAATTACTTAAAATGGAGAATTGGTCTAATACAACTACCAGAAATATTAACTTTGTACTCTTCTGTAAAGTTCTGTCGTCATATCAACCGGCCCGAAATCATAAGAAAAGCGGACAACACATTGATGACGTAACGGAATAGGTCTCACTGTTGCAATGCCTGATAAATAAAAAGCACTGTAATAACTTATCAGCTGCAACCGTAAGATATGACAAAACATTTTTTTTAAGTACTGGTATTGTTACACCTAACAGCTGCACAGCAATAACTCACTGAGGTGATGTGGGCTAAAAAAAAATTGCAACAGCGCGACCACGTGACAAGTGGGTGGAGTCAGGTCGGTTGATACAACGATCCAATTATAGTTATTTTGAAACAGCTCCACAAGAAACACTTCTAACGTAAACTTCGAAGATTCGACCCGTCACGTTTTTATAACGTACTCTGCCCATGCAGTAAGTCACGGCGGACTTCCCGGATCACGTTTTCACATGGCTACTTCACTCGGTGGATACTTTTACCGGTACATTACTTTTTCTCTCATTGCGCATTCGTATTTCAACGAACGTGCGCTAACGGATTCATATGCATGTTAACGAACACACGATCGTCCGATGCGCTGCTGCATAATAATTCCATCAGTCCGTAACCTCAAGTTTTGATCTGACTGGCGACAGAGTTTAACTCTCAAAAATGGGCGTTCCTATTACATATCTGTCAAATTGGATTGCATGTTGTTTTCTTTGAAGAAATAGGGCACCCGGCTGCGTAGATTTATCACTGGCGTATTTATGATGGAGCTGATCGCTAATTCAGTATCATATCAAACATCTGGTGGTCTTTAGGCATTCTGATAACGTAAGGAACTATCTTATCATTTGCAATGCTAATGCTTTTGAGGACATTTAAATTAAATAACACTGACAACAGTGATTAAGGTCAGTTTTAAAAGTAAAGACAAACCTGTGATAAGAAAAACAATTACATATTCATATCCATCTATAACATCATTAGGATCTTTTCAACATACCGAAAAAGATAAATCTCACGTGGAAGCATGAGGCCCATTTCAAAATCGAACGTTTTTAATTTGGTTGGATGAATATTCTTCCTATTGCAAATCTACTCATATAATGGGAATTTATAGGATTGGAAGCTCGGCCTGGCATAGAACCTATCCCCACCCTTAATGATCACACGGTAGAGGGCATATTCACGGGCCAAAATCACTCTAACCTGACTTTACCTAACCTATTTCGGTGAAGTGTGGAAAAATTCTGAAAATTCGTATCACGAAAATAATCTAACCTGACTTAACCTATTTCAGTGAGTTCTGTAGAACATTAAAAATGCAAAAGGAAGGAAAATATTTTTTTAAAAAAAGCGCTATTGATGGGAATCGAACCCGGGTCTCCCAGCCAGGAGGTCAACACTATCCAATATGCCAAGCAACCAGCCAAAAATGATCGTTAATCCTTAGGGCTCATTTTCAAGCCCGCTTGTGTTGCTTACGATTAGAAGGAATAGCCAATTGAAATACGTGTTACAACACGTAATAAAACTACACAACGGAACAACACGTGTTTCAATTGGCTACTCACCCTAATCGCAAGCAACGCAAGCGGGCTTGAAAATGAGCCCCAACCCGTATTCTCCGAACATCAACAGACAGATGACAGTACGTACTCTATAGGGATATATAAACAACGTACAGGCGCCCTACAGAAATCTATCCTGCAATAACAACAATGAAAGGAACTAAACAATGAAACTAGTTGCTAGATCAAAAAAATCCCTAAATCTAAACTTAGTAAAGGACTCGTCAAGGAAAAGAACTACGAAATATTTTCAAAGGAATTCCAACAAGCATCGTGACACCTTGTAATGCTGTCAGCATGAATTGCTGGCCATTATTATAAACAACGTTATTCTTCAAACACACAGTTACAGACGCACTGATGAAATAATGGGAGTCGTGCCAACATCATTATTTATTTCCTGCAGAGAATGTATTTTTCTTCTTCTTTTTATTTTTAAACAAAAAAAAAAAACGAAAGTGAGAAGTTGTAGAAGTGTCCTGTATATATTGATAATTACGGAGAAAGCGTTAGTTTAGACATACAAGCAAACATTTAAAAACTATAGACGGGGGGGACCTTCTACACAACGGTGGCGGATAGAACACAGTCCAAACAACTGCGTCGCGAAAATATACCTCTGATGACGTTAAAACAGGAATAAATCTTTCATGTCTTCTATCCGTTGACATTGTAAACAAAGATTTCGAAAATTGTGGATATTTCTACCTAAAAAAAGAAAAGAAAAGAAACTACGTGTGAGTGGTGAGTGTGTGTGTGCAGTGGGTGTATGCTTATCTGGAAGTTCCACTCTCATCACTACCCAAAATGTTTTCGAAGAAGATGAAAAAGAGTCTACTAGACATACAAAAAGCAATTACACGATCTTTTTTTTTTTCTCCTTTGTAAGACCCTGAACTTTTCTTTCGTCTTGAAACGCGTGTTCTCAAAAATGAGGACACAGATTGACTTCATATCCCGCCACCAATGAATGAATGAATATTGCATGGAGTCCTACAGTGTATTTGACCTTGGCACTCTGCCCTGTGCTGTTTTGTTGCTACTGCTAATACTATACGTCCCTCTTTTCTTGAGTGACACGCCAAGATTTCAGTACGAGTTCTTTCTCATGTAAATTTCAGTCTGTCACACTTAGATAATCGACTAGTCAGCTAGCTGTGGTCAAGTCCATAACTCTGAGATGATGTTCATCGGTGAACACTATTTCGGACACAAGGAGAAGGTAGCGGGTAGGGTCTTTCTTGAGGTACCATTCCTGCATTATGCTTGTGAAACAGGTCCGCGGACTGGAACCTGCTTGCCTCATGGATTACGGTCATGGATTTAGCTGGGCCCTGGAGAAGTCGGCATATAAAACTTATAATGTAGGCCATCCTGACCAAGGCACTCCAGGGTTTCTCTCAGTTTCACCAGGAATATGCCAGAATGGTACCTAAACTAAGACCCTGTGAGCTATCTTCCCACTACTTAGCCCCAGAAGAGTGCTCACCGATGGTCATCATCCCTTAGTTTATGCAACAGCTGTCTGTTCGGCCCACAGAGAATAAATTCCATGAAATAAATTCAGTAAGTTTGAGAAATTTTGGATGGTCGTAATCAACTTTAAATACAAGAAAAAACAGTAGTATTTGAAATATGATGCTTTGGAGAATTATTAACTTTAGATTTAGGCGGAGGAAAAGATTTTCCTAAAGAAAATGTGTATTTCTTTGCTAAGAACATTCTTAAATAATGGACTTGTAAAGAAGTTGGTAGCTTTATTTTTCCTTTGATTTTTTAAAAAAATAAAATTTATTGTTGAAAAGTTATCTCACAGTTATTAATCTCAGCAATAAAGATAAGCATGTGAGTTGTTAAACCACCACACTGTTTACATTCTATGTTTCATTTCTTGTTCATGTAAAACTGCTTTTCGACTTCCCCCACCCCACTCTTCCTTTTAAAAAAAAAGTCAGTCTTCCTTAGTGTAACAGACGAAAAAATACAGTTTCCAAAGAAAGTAGTGTAGGCTTACATGTTAATTTGTTGAAAGAAAAAATAAGTTGAATTCAATGAAATATATAGGCCTATAATAAGAAAAAGATAAAAAAATTATGTTATGCCTTGTTTAGATTACTAACATTTTACGATGGGAAAACTTATGGGTAAAACTAACTTGCGTTCAGACTACCTAACTTAACTTGGTTATCGTGCTTGTATTACCATTGTCTGTAAAGAAACATGTTGAGGTTTTCGTGGTTGAGTAAAGAATCTGCTTGTTACACGGAAGAGGATTAAATTATAAAAAATGAACACAAATGAATTGATTGTAGCGTCACAGTTTGTAGATTAGTTCTGCCATCATTCTTTCATAATTTAAAAGTAGTACGCATCACTATTATACTATATATTTCGATAAAGGAAGAAATAAACTCACGAAGTGAGCCGTGCCTAATAACTAACTTGCGTTTAGACAGTCGTTTCTTACTAACGTTACAAGATAACCGTCGTAAGTTGAGGCTAGTTAAATTTGAAACCCGCGTTAACGGTAACTACCGTTTACATTACTAAAATGAACTCGGGTTAACGTTAACCATGGTAAAATGTTAGTCATGTAAACAAGGCATTAATTGAAAAATAATGATATCCCGTTGAAAATTGTTTTGTAGCAATTCTAGGGGGAACTAAGGTGTTTGCTTCGAATGTTACGGGCTTCATCGCGGTTCTCTTGTTATCAAAATAGATAAAACATTATGGAAATGAGAAGTGGAGTGTTTATTGTAAAAGGTATATTGCAAAATGTGAAGTATTTATGAAAGCGGAATCTTTCCCAATTGCTTTGTTCTTTTTGTCTGAAATCTTACGTTTTATTCAAAATAATTACAATTCTTTTGGCTTAGGTGATAGAATAAAAGGAAATAAAATACAAGTCCATGCAGGAATGGTCCATGAAAATATTGTACAGCGCTGACTACAGGTCACCCATGAATCACATAGAAATATGGCAATTAGTTTGGCTAAAATCTAGATGGCAGCACTATCTGAATCTACCTTTTTACATTCGTTTGTTTTCGTCCCAAACAACTTAATCCAAGGTAAAAATTTGTTTATCTTTAAAAAAAAAAAAAAATCAGAAATGGTTATCTTCAATTCTTGATAAATAAACTTGAAGTATTTGAGAACTCAAGGAGGTAAACAATGACCTTTCGGCGCATCAAGAAAAAAAAAATAGGAGACATGACGTCACATTCTCTTTCTCTCACGCACACATGCAAACACACACACACGCATACATACATAGTAACTTCAGCCAAGTTCCTGCGGCACATCAAACAGATTTTTCCAACTACAACACTTGTCAGAATCAAGAAGGAAAAGCCGGTTGTACTGGCTTTTGATGTAGCCGCCAAACTACATGCATGGACGCGCGGGGAGCGGGAGAAAAGTACATCTTCTTGGAGTGGTGTTGATGTTACTTTGTCGGAGAAATGCCTCTGTGTGACGTCATGTAATTCCTTGAGTACCAAAGTTAAACAACAAAGAAGTCACTATCAGTATTATAATATGTATTATTGACAAGAAATAATTAAATGAATCAGAGATTACGAAATGAAAGAAGTTACAATCTCTTTAAAAAAAAAAAAAAGACTTTCTCCACCTGTACGTAATTCATCATATCTCTAACACTGTAAAATGTATATGTAAAGACAAGAAAATATCTGTCAGTTTCCGACTGGCGGCCAAAGTCAACACGCGATACGCTTATTTTGGGCTTTTAGGCCAGTGTGAGTTCCTTTTGTTTGACAGATTTTATATTACAAACTTTGTTAAAGACTAGTGCGCTGGGCTACGAAGAAAATGTACCCGCTCATGTCTCGTACATATACGAACTCCCAATTTAATTACTGTAACGCAACACACACAGCATTTTGTATGCCAATTTTCGGTTGACTTTTCCTGTATCTTGGTAACTCAAACTCCCTAATTTTCAACGTTCAAACTTTTCAACGCGTAATTTGATTCCGAGACGCGAGATGGCACTAGTGTCGTGACTGGTTGCACTCTCTATTGACGTTTCTTGGAACTACTTCAACTAGTGTTAGCGGCAAAACAATAAACAGTGCTTATGAATATTCAAATAGAAAGCTTTTTATTTTTATTTGAATCCACTGATAGTTATAATGATATTCTAAAATTTATTTATTTCTATCGGGACACTGTGGAGTTTATCTGGACGAATAAGACTGGGTAGAATAGACAAATAACAAAAGTTCTACCAATATTTTAGTACAACTTGCTTACTATAAGTCCACAGCATACCAATTGTCTTAACACCCTGTATATATGCTGTAACAAGTGCTCGTTTATTTTTCTATGTCAATGAAAGGTGTCAATAGCATTTGTAACCATGGCACCTAGGTTTTTTTTTTTTTCGTCCATACCAAACAAGCTAGTAATTCACCTTGCCCACGCCTACGGCACGTTTTGTCCGCAACAAACGTACAGTGAAAGGTTCATTGAAGGCTGACTACACAGATTTTTTTAACTTCGTTTCTTCTTCTTAGTTTAGCTATATGACAACACATGAGTACAGAAAGCTAAGAGAAAGCAATACGCTGTTCTGAACCAAGCAGCTTCCCCCCTCCCTCCTTAGAACTTTATAAAAAAAAAAGTAGAACAATGCCCTTCAAATTAGTCACAAAGTATTGAATAACAGTTCGCTCCTTCCGAATTCCGAAATGGAATTTCTGACATTACATTTAGCAAATGTATCTCTAAGCCAGTGACGGCGCCAGCCTTGAAACACTGGACAGGCTAAAGGCTGCAAATACACTACTGGAATAAAATGTATGGAAAAACGATATATACGGACAATTAAAGCTAAATTTTGGGACAAGCAATTACGCAAAATCTTGTAGGAGCGGGTCAGTAAGAGCGAAGTTTCCAAGTTGGGGAGAACAAAATATCTGCGAATGCCCGCCAAGTACCGCTCGTCCTTGAAGAGTAGAAAAATAGTTCCTTTTGAATATGTTTATGGCTGTTAGGTAATTTTGCCTGGTTTAGGCTGGGATACGGTAGGAGGAGAGAAGATGTTGGTATTTGCCTGGTGTGACTAAAGAAACTCCCTGGAAAACCTCAGTGAAGATGGCGACTGCTGGGACGTTCCGAGGAGGACCACTAAGTTAGCTACGGCCACTTGACGCATATTTCAGTTCGTATTTATAATTGGGGAAATCACCTCTGAGGTCATTTCAACCGAGCTCCAGAAAGCCTCTGATACGCTTGTTCGTGGTCAGGTGTGCGCAGTGCTGACCACACAGTCGTCACTCAGTGGACGCAGTTCTACTAACCGCGGACAGATGGCGTTGAGGCAGGCTTAAGACCTGTTACGTCAGTGGTTATTAGTTTCAACCGAGCAACGTAAAATTGTAGTCATTGTTCGACATTTCGCCTACGATCCGGCGTATAAGAATGTTTTTTATGGTACCTAATTGTCCAGCATTGCTGTACAACAGTAACGGTCAAACAGACCTGTAAACTATAGTGTAGATCACAGGATTAGCAAGAGAGAAAGTAAAAAAATATATAGGTATATAAAAAAAATCGACTTACTTTTCACCCACTCTGTAAAAAGCAGTGAAAATTTAACAGAGATCAGTGTTAGTAAAACGTATAATAATAGTAATACGGTATCTCGCTTTATAAAGAGAAAAAGTATTCCTACACTTCGAAAGTACTCTAAATTCTAGGAAAATGTTATTACCACTTAAAAAAGAAAAACTAATTTAACACTCACTCGGCACTGTAAATGCTTTAAAAAAAAAACAAAGAACGTAAACACCACTTAAAAACTGCTGAAGAAAGATTTTTCCTTTACGCTGCTTTAGATAGTCGTAGAATGGTAACGCTAGAATGAGAAAAATCGTCACGCTATACAAGAAAATTAATATACATCTCAACCGAAGTTCACTTTAAAATTAAAAAAAAAAAAAAACTTTTTTTTACGAACAATAACACTGGTATATGCGAGCTGTTAATGCATGAATCTCGGCACTTTTCCCAGAAAAAGCTGGTTATGAAATGCTTTCAATAAGCAGTACTTAACAAAAGCCTTCGTTCTCAAGCGTTTGCCGGCGTATAAACAAACAAGAAGTTATGAATGGTTTCTTGTGCTTCACTGAATCTAGTGACAGTTACACGGAAGAAGCCAATTATTAGAAACGAACCTGGCTACAGTGATTGTTAAAGCTCAATATTATAACCCAAGGGAGAAAAAAAAATGAAGTCCCAGAAACAGGAAACAAATTTATACGTTTCATGGAAGAAAAAAAAAAAGTTTTGAATTTGTACAGCACATCAGCGTTTCCACGAAACTATGAAAAGAATTCCTCAATATTTGATGGAACTTCTGACAAGAAACATTCTTTTAACTGACCCACATTTGCATGACACAAAAGATCTTTATTGAAAAACTCCGACACAAACAGACAGACACCATTGCTATCTGCAGGTGAAGGACCGCCAGCGGGCGACCTCTGGAATGAAAGAGGAGTTTTCCTCTTTGTGATTGGATAGATAAGGTCCAAGGACTGTCTTTATGACGAACTGTCCGAATACAAGTAGACCCTTACCTATATTTTGAGTGTGTGTGTGGGGGGGGGGGGGGGATAATTGGAAATTCCATTCCATTAGCTTTCAATGCGTCCAACAACCCGCAAAATTGCTCACTGGCTGTTTGGAATCTTGAAATATGGTACGTAAAAACGAAACTATTCCTTCTACAACGGAGGGGGATCTATTCTTGTCTCAACATAGCTCCGAAGAATTCTGGGTTACTACAAGTCATAACGAAGCGGTGTAATGACATGTAGTATAAATTCTCCGTTCTGTAATGAACAATCTGTTTAAGTATTACTGCTGAAGTTTTTCCGTCGACGTCCCTGAAGCAAATGCAAGTCACATTTATTTAGGTATGGTCTTAAAAAGAAAAGTGTCCACTGGAAATTATTTGTTTTCGATTTTTGGGCTGAAATTCAGTGAATATATATATATATATATATATACGTTGATTTTACTACAGTGTAGAACTAAAGTGTTTTATTGCCATAATTTTAAAAATAATCAAGACAAAAGTAGGAACAATGTATTGAAGATCTGAGGAGACAACCACAATAATTAGGTTTCATCTGAGCCTGTGACGAAACAAGGGAGGGAGGGTTTCAAGCTAAACCTGCTGCCAAGGTCGGATTTCCAAAACGGTTTCTAAATTTCCTGCTGCTAGCGAAACCTGTTTGCCGAGTTCACTCTAACGATCTACCTAATGAAATTAACTTTTCCAATTAATTAAATCCCAGCAATCATGTAGGAAACAATAAAAATATAGCTTTTAAAAAAAAAATATTAAAAATTTCAAAATATTATGTAGTTCATATGATACATATTTATACGTATTATCGATGCCGCTGTCCGAAATATTATTGTTGCTTCTGATTGGTCCAGTTTTCTCAAAGAATATGGTAAAAACACACACAGTACATATTGAGGCCTCTTAAGTTGGCGCAATGCAAGTGGTTTACCAGGTAATCTATCATAGCTCGATTTAGGGATTTTTACAGAATATACAGCAATGCATATTCTGGTTTTTGCCCTCTTCCACAAAACTCTTCTCGCGTTTCTCTATCTTCTTGTTTCACCTTCTTTCCTATCTCTACATACTCCGATTCGCGGTAAATGTCTCCGAAAGACAGAAATCGTAAGCATCCACATCCGCGACAATTGCTTTAGTTGCATGAAGCATGTGCATGCGGAGATCGCTGGTAGAAGTTGGAGAGCGGTCACTTCTCAGGGTGGGACTGTCCGGGGGCCCTGACATTTCATGATTTCTGCTGCTATTCATGAAAATACTACTGAAGTTTTTATCATCTCATCGACTTTAATGAAGTTTTGAATTACTACATATCTATAACATATAAACTTTATTAACAAACTTAACTTTATTAACTTTACTTAACAAACTTTGAAAGCAGTTAACAAATTAGCAGGCAAGTAACAATTCTTTCATTAAATTATCCTTACAATTAGCCAGTGGAGCAATTGTATCACTGGGCTCTCTTATATCTCAGGATAATCAACAGTTTAAATTTTCACTATCCTTTATTAAACTTGTTTTATTCTATTTACAAAAATAGTAAGAAACTGTATGCAAAGGATACAAATTATTAAACCATTTGGTACAGTCCGGAGTCCCGCAAGGGTCAAAGTTGGGTCCCTTACTCTTTCTACTATTGTACTATTGTATAAACTCTTACTCTTTCTACTATTGTACTATTGTATAAACTATCTTCCTAATCTACGTATGAACTTTTAAAATCTGTAGTTCGCAGATGAGCTTTAAATTTATCGATTAATAAAACCCGAGAATGATTGTTAGTATTTCCAACACGATCTTGACACTGTGACAGGGTCGTGTACAGACAATTTACTCGGAAGGTTTAATTGGTCTAACCGCAAATTTAAATCATTCAGAAGATCCAGAAATGAGTGTTTTTCTTTTTTATTTCCTCAAGTGGGTTTATTTTATGCGTATATAACAGAATGACTATAGAAACGTCGTCTACCACTCCGGAAAACTTTTTTTTTTTTAAATTGGTGCATCCGTTGACCTCTATCCCATACAAACAGAAATATACATGTGAGGACTGGCTTTCCTTTTTCTTCTTTTTTTGAGTGGGTTTCAAAACGAACCGTCAATTTCAGCGTTTTATTATGCATCCCTTATTTCTGTTTCATTCACCATTTAGTAAGCGTTTTGTAATCATTCCGTTTTTCGATACACTTTACAGAAAAGTTCCTTATCACTCGGTAAAAGTTTATGACACACATACATCACTCGTCAATTCGATAGAAGAGGACATACACACACATATATATATATGCGAGGACTGACGGGTATATGATAGGTACTAAAAGCCACCAAGCACAACAGTACACATCATTGTTCCCCATTGCTCATTACACACACCCACACTTGAAGGGAGACTCCATTGCTCATGCTTATACGTTTTCCACTTGATGCTTGTCGGCTTCGTTTGTAGCAAAAGTTGACGTCAACCCCCCTTCTCATATGCCCCCCACCCAACCAACATCTCTCTCTCTCCTCCTGCCGACGACCATACATACTAACACCTGCTGCAACTGAAAAACTAAAACACGTGTCGGAAGCA
>JAGDQP010017242.1:26951-38944 GCA_022664845.1 Lepisma saccharinum | reverse complement strand
TACACTTGTATAATTTCCATACTGTATCTCTTGTTAATTTTTATTACTACCCGTGCGATTCTATCTGAAATTCCTTCAATTTCTGTGATTCGTGACTTCAGGTCTTTATTAATTATAAAGCCAACGCCTGTCGCTTTTCCAGTTTCTGTTCCTTTGTAGTAGAACGTGTGCCCTGACGGTAGTTCCAACTGTTCTTCATTCTTCCTCCACACTTCTGATAGTCCTATGATGTCCCACTTAATCCTCTTAAGTTCATTCTGCAGTTCTTCTAATTTGTCCTCTCCTGCAAGTGACTTACAGTTGAGGGTCGCCACGTATAGGTCCGTTCGAGTTGCCGTGTCGGTGTCCTGGCAGTCTACAGTCCAAACCCGGGCATTTTGACCCTCTGACTTCCTGCAGGACTGACCGCTGCCGTTGCCAGCTGCATTCCGTCCTCCGGGTAATTAATATATATATATATATATATATATATATATATATAATTTTTAAGATATATAGTAAGATATATAAAAATAGTATTTATTTATCGGTATATAATTTGACCTTAAAATACTATCACATAGACACCAAATCTGTGTCAATCTGAAGTAAAATCAAAGTATATATTACTAGAAAATGAGAAGTAAAGTGTTTTTTCATGGCTCTCAAATTATATATACAGGCATAAAGAAGGTTCTGCACCAGAAATAAAGTTTATAAAGGGTCTAGCAGGATAAGATGGTGAAAAGTGCTCTGGAAGGAATCGTGATTAAAAAAACGACTACCATATTCAACATAAAAAATGATGGCTCTCCACCAAGTTTCAGCTCAAAAGATGCTAACCTAACCTCAAAATAAATTAAAGTGTGTTTTTTGGTAGTTTAGCGATATCTCGGTCGGATTTGCAGCTACGATAATCTTCTTTTTAAAACATTGAAGATTTTTTCAAGCTCTACAAGATGATAATTGTTTCGTTTATGTTGGTGCGAACTTCAAATTTTTAGAGAGGTTAGAAAATTTGAAAATTGAATTAAAAAAAACTAAGACAACAGTTGGCTCGAAAAAATATAATTATGTTATGTATTTTTAGTGATTCTATAACCATGATTTTTTTCCTCAGATTTTTTAAAGTGGTAGAACATAACCAAAAAATAAGACCCCAGACCGAGCTTCTTACGTAACACATGCACTGTAGATACAAGTTCGGAAGCACCGTTTGCCACGTTGCCTTCGTGGACGGCTGATCAAGACGTCGGCTTCTTGAATGAAAGGTCCCAGGTTGAAGCCTCGTCCGGGACAACACTTTTCTTTTTTTTCTTTCAAAATATATTTTATATGTTCGTATTTATTAGTTAATAATTGCTAGGATGTATATAAATAACTAATTGCTACTAGAAGCTAGGATACACACCCAGATCGCATGAGGGGCGCTCTCATATAAGTCACTTTATCAATTCTTCAATTTGCGCGGAATGAGTTTCTTTTAAATAATGCATGAACAATTTTATTTTACTTTTTAGTACGAATCGTTTAAGGAAAGAATGTTTTTACAAAGTTTTTTTTTATTACGACTGTCTCGACCGTGCAAAGGAACAGCACAGAGATTGGGATAAGATAAAGATAAAATGAATGTTATGTGTACCAAATAACAGGTGGAAGAGAATGTTAACAGCACTTTTGCGTTTACCCACTGCTAACCGGAAGCTCCCCCGCAGCTTCCCCGCCAGCTCCCTTTGGGGGCACCGTGGCCCCTTGCACACCTCGCTCGGTGTGCGTCCAGACACATCCTAGCTTTCAGTAGCAATCAGTTATTTATATACATTCTAGCAGTTACTAAATAATAAATATAAACATATAAAAATGTATTTTGAAATAAAAAATAAAAAAGTGTTGTCCCGGGCGGGATCTTTCACTCAAGAAGCCGAAGTCTTGACCAGCCTTCCACGAATGCGACCTGCCAAACGGTGCTTTCGAATTTATATTTAGAGTGCATGTGTTACGTAAGAAGCCCGGTCACGTGTCTTATCTTTGGTTATGTTCTAACACTTTAAAAAATCTGAAAAAATCATGGTTATAGAATCACTGAAAATACATAACATAATTATATTTTTTCGAGCCAACTGTTGTCTTAGCTTTTTTTTAAAAATTCAATTTTCAAATTTTCTAACCTCTCTAAAATATTGAAGTTTGCGACAACATAAATGAAACAATTACCATCTTGTAGAGCTTGAAAGACTCTTCACTTTGAAAGAAAAAAAGAAGAAGTTCATCGTAGGTACAAATCCGACCGAGACATCGCTAAACTACCAAAAAAAACACACTTTAATTTATTTTGAGGTTAGGTTAGTATCTTTTGAGCTGAAATTTGGTGGAGAGCCATCATTTTTGATGCTGAATATGGTAGTATTTTTTTTTTTAAATCATGATTCCTTCCAAGATACTTTTCACCATCTCATCCTGCTAGGCCCTTTACATCTCTTTTATAAATTATATTTTTGCGGATTGTGATTTATTACACTTTCAAAATTCCCATTTTTTGGGTATATAACCGTCCACAAAACGATAGATATAATGGCAGGATTCTTATGCTTTATGGCTGCGTTTACTAATCAACATCTTATAATTTTAGCATGTTATGCGGCTGTATTCAAATGGGAACGCTATTAATAAAATCATTAGTTCTCTATCAATTTTGATATAGATTGTGACATGTTCTGTTCGTCATGACAAAGATAAGATAAAAAGCTTAATTATATGGGTGGTAACTGCACTATGAATTATGCCCGTCCGTCATATAGTTACTAGATTGCATGCTAAAGATCGAACTTGTGCACTTACTCTAATGAAAACAACTGTTAGCACCAGTGCTTTATGGCTTCACGTTTTACTGTGAGTTGGCATCTCGCAGAAAGCTGCATCTGTTGTGCTTCAGCGCTTTTGCATGCATGGGAGGCACAGCGCCCGTCGCCTCCTTAGCTCAGTGGCTAGAGCACTGGTCTTGTAAACCAGGGGTCGGGAGTTCGATCCTCCCAGGGGGCTTCATTTTTTTTTTTTAAAAAAAGAGCTGATAATTATATTTATGAATTTAATCATAAACATTTTGTTCGCCATTTTAGAGCTGTACAATGATGGGTTGCTGATTCTAATTACGGTTTGATAACTTTCTGGTAATTCTACTGGCACCTACTTAAACACGGTACTGTTCGATCAAATTCCAGACCAGTTGGCCAAGTTCTTGAAAGAATCCCAGTCATGTAAGCAGTATAAGAAAATTTCATTTGTACCATAAAACTTAGCTGAATCGATATAAGAACTACCTGGGAAAGAGCTTGGCCACTTTTCTGGAGCTAAGCATGTGTAAAGTTTTGTATTGCTAGCTAGTCGGGAACATGTCAAACATCTATGTCAGTGAGTGAGTGAGTGAGTCAGTCAGTCAGTGAGTGAGTGGTTATTACACGAAAAAAAGCATACTTTGGGGGCTTACAACTCAGCACCCCATGAACCCTTTGACTTGAGGTTTGGTAGTGTTATAGACGATCTTATTACGAGTAAACGTAGGTAATTTGATGTTGCTGGTGTAATTAATAAGTAAGCAGCGATGTCTTGAAAATGGTACTTTAGTTCTTGTTCGCTCTTTTTTTACAATTTTTTTTTGGTTTTGTGTAAAGCTACTTAGCACTGCATGTCGGGTCGGTTTGGAACTTGTCTGCGTGCGCTGCCCACACGCTGACCATCCTTATTTTTATTTCAAGTGACCTTTACTTCGGTGTTTGTCTAGCTTAAAGGTCTTTCTGTTGATATTTTATTATCTTTCTTTCCTGTTTAAAAGTTATCATTTCCTCTTTTGTTTATTTTTTTCTAATGTTGGAAGAGGAATTATGTATCTAGTTGTTAACATAGGATAAATAATGAAAAGTTGAAAGAAGTGGCTAGATCATTGGTCTTGTAAACCAGGGGTTGGGAGTTCGATCCTTCCAGGGGGGTTCCTTTTTCCTTTATTAAATTTGACTGATAATTATATTGATGAATTAGCCAGTAATAGGTTTCTGTCTACAAATTTATGAATTTTACCATTTGTGAATGAGTGAAATAAAGAGTAAGGTTTTGAAACATTTTTCTGTACTTAGAATATTTTATTTGAGGCCTTTAGCCAGCTTTGGCTCAGGCCGAATGGATGCTGATGGGAGAATTGCTGGAATGAAGAAAGTGGAAGAGCTCCGAGAAAATTCACACACACAGTGTTTGTCCACCACAAAGTATCACAAGAAAATTTTCCACGGAGGAGTGCGGTCAAGTTATACTGTATTTGTCTGTGTTTCATCATACTGTTGGCCAAGGGCGTCGCCAGGATGAATCGTGAAGTTTAACCAGAGATAAATGACTTAAGTAATTTCTCTCTGGTTAAACATACTATATTTATTTATTTATTTATTACGTAATATTGCAAAACGTTTATTATACTACAGTTTATTATTTTCTTGAACGTTATCTTCTGGAAAGCTAGGCTCCTCTCCTTCTGATAGCACTATCATTTGTATTGGCAAGGTAAGAGAGTAACAATTTCGGAATTTATGGCAGAGTGGAAATTGAAGCGTGAAAGTTCCTATATAAACACGGTTTCCAAGGGATAACTTGCTAATTGCTTGCTGAATTATATAAAATCACTTCAAAAGTAAAATAAAATTAATGATATTTTTTAAATAAATCAATTGGAATCTGAACTCATGGTACAATAGGAAATTTTCTAACAGTGACTTATCACAGTTATCATGGATCTCAATACGGGAGACCTACTTCTAGTGACCCGAAATTGAAGCCAGCACAAACCATGATCACCTGGAATGTACAATTGGTTAAAAAACAACTGAACATCACGTTCCGTAAATAACTTATTTAAAATATTCCAATCTTACTCCTCTCTTCCTTAGCTAGATCTTCATCCATTCTTTGCTTCCACAAACCCAGGCATAGGCCAACCAATAAGACGCAAGTAAATCCCAATTCACCAGGCAAGATTAATCGAAAACCGGCGTTAAGTTGACCCAGCTTAATTGTATTGGGCCAGTCGATCTGTCTGCCGTATCTAAACACATGCACAGTTATCAGTAACGCCGGACAGTTGCCCAACATCTTTGAATAGTAAGTATATTACTGCCTGACGTGTTAAACAATGTTTGTTCATTAAAGTGGGAATTAATGCAGTGTGATCAATGGCTATTAAATAACTTGAAGTCACAAAGATAGAGATGGCATTATATTCCCACTTGTCAGGTATAGAGATATTTCAATAATTCAGGTAAATTTACAATTGTGAGTAATACTGCTTATATCATATGTTCCAGATTATAGAAAAAACATTTTGAACAAACATTAATTTTAATAGATAATTTATGTGAAAGGTTTTCTGACAAGGAAGAGATGCAGCATGCAGAACAGAAAGTTTATCTAATAAACATTAGGTAAACTTTCTGTTCTGCATGAGTTATCAATCATGTTCAAATGATGCTATGGAAAGATCTACGGCTATCAGCTTGTATTGGTTGTTTGTTTGAAAACTGATCTACAGAAGTCATACCAGGCTTACCGAGGAGCAACAATCAAATTATATCTGAAGAGCTACACAAGTTTCATCGGTTAGAAGTATTGTGAATTTCCACGACACAAACGAATAGCGATTTACTCTTATGATGTTACGGATGGCTAGTGTTAGAAATATACTGATTGTAAGTCTTAAAAGATTGTTTAATTCATTTTTCATTAATGACGTTGTTCTACCATTAGATAACCTTAACCTTGAGGAACTTGTTATTTCCTGGTCATCGTCTAGCTCAGTGTTCGATTTGTGTAGTTTACAGAGAGGAGGAAGAATTTCTCAGAGTCGCAGAAAGCCGTATTTGACGTCCATGTATATCCCAGGTTGGAAATATATTTCGAAAAGCAGAGCCAGTGAAGAACTTTACAGAGAAGGGGAAATGCCAACCATCTTCGGCCAGAAATCAACAACTAGCTACAGATGAAATAACAAAAACTGAACAAGCCAGGACAAAAAGGATCCAGCTTCAGATCCGTTTTGTATCCTGGTGGCTCAGTGGTAGAGCGATCATCTCTGGTACGTGGGTCCCCGGTTCAATCCAGGATCATACCATGTGGTTTTGTGGTGGGAAAATATCGTGTGCATGAGTATTCTCGGGGTTCTCCCACGTTCTTCATTCCACCAATTCTCTTATCATCATCCATTCGGCTTGTTGTCTAAAGGCCTGTAAAAATATGAATTCAGATTCGTTTTAAGAGCCCTTGGTAATTGTGCTCCGTTTTTAATATATTCAAAAATAATGGACAAATGACAATCAAAATGGTATTTTAGAAAGTGGGCTGGATAATACTTAAGAATGCCTATCAAATGAACTAATCCATAAGTTGAAGATACTTGTCGTTGATGGGAAATTTGAAATCTTGGGCCATGCCGTCCTAAGTTACGACCGTCAAATATCTCGCCTAAAAGAATTAGCTTCAAAATCTGAGACAGTTCATTTTAAAAATGCCAATGTGCCTTAAGATGAGTGTCCCTAAATTATTACTTTAAAACAATGTGTATATTAACTTATCCATACTTTTTAACCTTCGTGAAAGAGAGAGGAGAGGGAAGAGAGAGAGAGAGAGAGAGAGAGAGAGAGAGAGGGAAAGATATAATTATTTTGTTTTTATATTTGCTTTCTAGAAGAGCTGCATTGAACTTCATGAAAAAAAAAATAATACGCTCAAAGAAATGAAAAATCACATGATGATACAATAATCCCATTTGTGTTTTTACTTTTGAAATTTTTACAAACTTTGTTTCGTGGGTATAAATTGGGGTATTTTGTTTTAAATAGAATCAAATGAATATGACAATAAATCAGAAAATTTAACGACAATACACCTTATGAAATGCATACAGTGAAAATAAAAAATATACACCAAATATATGAAAATAGAATAACAAAATATTATATAAAAACTGAAGTCTAGGTGGGGGGACAAGTACCCCATTGCCCCCCTTGATGACGCCCTTGCTGTTGGCACTGACCATGAAGGTAAAAATATTGTATACGTTCTAGGCGAAAGTGTATATTATTATTATTATGGTGCATTCCAGCGTAACGAACGCAACATTCGCACAACACGTTTAAACATTTCTTTTATATAGATCAGTGTTTCTCAACCTTTTTCATGCCGCGATCCCCTTTTATTATGTCTTCTGGCCGGCGACTCCCAAAGTACTTTTCTTGTTTTTAATCAGCTGTTTCGTTTCACTTTATGTGTATTGCAACTTGCAAGACTTCAGAGGGCTCTTGAATACACAGACACAGACCCTCGCGACTCCCTTGATTACAACCCGGGACCTCCCCCTTCCTGGGGGTCGCGACCCCCACGTAGACAAAACCCTGATATAGATAATGTTACATTTCAAAATTAAAACTAATAAAATATTGAATTGATTTGTATTCTGTGAAGAAAATGTGATTACATCTTGAATAATTTACAAATTACAAAGTTTTAAATTTTCGTAACGGACCTAACATACATTGGACATGATTTTTTCAGTATTTAGGGAAAATTACATTTTCTGTAAAAGTAATCGTGTTTTAAGCCTTAAAATTTTTATTGTAGAAGGGCAAGAAATGTACTTCTTCACTACTATAAAGTTATCGAATTGCTCATAATAGTTTTTCTGTAGCAATTGTTTAACGAGCTGTAACGGACGCAACATTAACGTAACGGACTTCACATATTTATCCAGGTGGGTATTGCAAATTAATTTTGCTTGTGAAACATAAAATAGCAAATATAAATATGATAAGAAAAGTGAAATTAACAAGAGTTAGTAGCACTATTTTCCGTGAAACGTAGAACACTTATACAGGGTGTCTCTAAAATAGTGGTGCAAATTTCGGGAAGTTATTATTTAAATAACTAACTAACTCTATGGCTTATGGAACTCGCAAGTTCATCGCCGCAGTAACAAACGTTCGCCATTGGATTCTATCCTGGGCAGTATCAAGCCAGTTTTCATCACGAACACCTACTTCTCGAAGATCTCTTCTAATATTGTCCTCCCAACGACGTCTCGGTCTTCCCAAGTTATTATTTAAATAATAATAAAAAAATCATTTGAAGAAATTTCGAGCCATGGGTAGCTTTGAAACTACAGGCGCTCAGAGTTCAGGCGGCATCGTCACAAATGACGTAAGCAGTATGAGCTTAGCGAATCTCAATAGAAGTAGTGCCTAATACTTCCAGTGAAGCAATGTTTGTGATTGAGGGAATGACATATAAACATGGTTTCCAATGTGAGGATTTTATTGCCAGGAAATAAAATGGTTTAATAAGGCAAGCGAAGAAATCCTCATCCTTTTTCTAATCGTATATGCAGTGGATACTATTTCAATTGTAATTTGTCAATGCTACACTGTTTACGTCATTATGTGTCAAGCTATGACGTCATTTGTGAAGATGCTGCCGCGGCTTTGAGCTTCTATAGCTCCGGAACTACGCGTACCTCGAAATTTCTTCAGATGAACTGTTTTGCTGTTTTAATGTGAATAATCACCTCCCAAAATTTGCGCCATTATTTCTGAGACACACTGTATATCCTACCTTCAGCATTATTCTGTGTAATGTTACCAAATTTCCGTGCAATATTGATTAAAATTTTTCATTGCAAGAAATGTGTCCGTGCCCCTTTTTCCACAATCTCCTCCTTCTCATCCATAGGTCCTTTACCTTGCGAAAGATGGCAAATAAAATCCATTTAACTTTGTTCATGAACTATTATGAAAGTGTAGCTCTTCTCGAAATACTCAGTTGTACCACCGAAACACACATGTGGGATTTTATATCTTTCTACATGCACTCTCCAGTTAACTTTATTGAAGACCATGCAGAACTTTCAGTATGTTTTTAAAGTCAGTGCTTACTCAGAATAACATAACTCCTTTTAGATCCTGAGGGCGGCTAATGTTTTATCTTGCTGACGAATGTTGAATTTGTGAGAAATCTGTGTGTATTACTGTTTTACTCTAATCGAGATTTGATAGTTGTTTTTAACTGCGTGAGGCCATGTTTTAGCAAAGAATGCATTACACCTCATTTCAGTAAGTTGTCTTGACAATTGAAGGTCAACTTTGGATAAGGGCATATCGAGCTTTTCGTCATTTTTCAGCAGAGCAGAAAAGGTCTTATTGGAGACGTTGAATGGGAGACGTTAGTAGATAACAGCAAATAAACCAGTCCTAGATTGACGATATGAACACCAGAACACCTGGACACCTACTGACAGGTTCATGCTTGCAGAAAATACATTCATCTTATTTCCCGCAAATTGGTTGATACGTCCTTATCCAACCCTTCAGTTCCTCAAGTGCATGAAGTAAACTCATTTTTGTGAGAATTTTCCTATCTCCGTTGTTTCATCGGTAGAATTCGATGATCTCTTCAGATGAGATATCTCGGACAAACTGATCAACAAACAACAAGTTATACTTAACATCTGCATACATGTAATATTCCCATAACACTAACTTGGAACTCCAGTAAACAAAGATATAGTAATCAGTGCTTTATGTGATAGTATGACATGGTTCCAATTACATTTTGAAAAACAACAGCAGCAAACATTGGTTTTTCTACTTTAATACTTGGACGCTCTTCCTTCAAAATACTAAACGCTTCTACAGCATTCATTGTAGTGTCTTTTTTGGCATTGCATATTTCTTGCAATCTTTTGACACTGTTGCGTACTGAAGCCAGGGCACTGTCGGGAAATAGTTTCACAATTGTAAAATTATTTGACTTTTTCCATTATTTCTTCTTGTTTTGGGAATGGTAACTGCTGGTGGTGAAGAGAGACCGAACTCTGTGTACTTTTCTTCTGGGTGATTTCGGGAAGTCTTCTTTTCACTGTTTAGCAAATAATTGTGATGGAAAAATGTCGAAAGTGATGAAGGTAGATTTACTTTAATTCCCTTTCTCGTTGGTTGAGTTCTTTGTTTGCTCTTACACGCTTAAGCGTGCCTTATTGCAATCTGACTAAATTTGCGTCTATGGTCTCTGGCATTCTTCCTTTGTGCTGCTTTCCAGCTCATCATTTGTTTGTAATCTATGCTCTTTTTCTTTATGGTGCTTAATTTGCCGTTTTTCTTTTCCACAAAAGCAAAGTATGAACATTTTACGTGAGCGAGTCAAAAATATCCTTTGTGTCATTATGTGGTATAATGTCAATTATAATATCTATTACTAGAAGATATACTGGACTCCTGGCCCGTCCTTTAAATTGTTATTTATAATAATTGCGAGTTAGTTGAAATATTTGTTTGGTAATGGCGAATCAGATTATACACCAGGACAGCACCGCAAGCACCAGGCAAGCAAACAGAAAATCCTCTGTACAGCTATCCTAATTACAGTGAGAAAACTTGACTTTGATAAATGTTAAATTTGAAATTTGTTGTTGCTATCTTAAAATGATAAATCTATTTAGTCAAATAATTTAATTCAATTGAAACATAAACTTGGGAATATAATGGGAAATTTTAATGTGAAAGGGAGCAAAGGAACTGAGATTGGAAGCCTAGGTGACTTGGTTAGGTTATTAAAGTAATAATTATGGAAGTTATGGTGCCATTCTTGCATTTATTTTGTGGTATAATTCTTTTTGCCGCCGCAGTATAATGAAGTTTGAATAATTGTTTGTTGAGTAATTTGAAATTGAATTTGTTTATATTGATAAATGATTTGAGTATTTGTTTTGGGAAATCTTTTACTTTCCTACCATTTGTGATGTTGCATTTCCTGAATTTTTTTCATCTGTTGCAGGGTTCATTGCCAATGAAAATGTGTCCATCAATTGATTTAATTATATTAAGGTGTCGATGAAAGAATTCTTCTGCAGTCTGGTTTAGTATGGTGTGAAGACTGTCAATATTGTTTGTCGGTGAAGTCAGAGAAAGCACTGCCGAGACCCAGTTCACCATAATTGAATCGTCAGTTTGAAGAAGGAAACAAATCCAAAAAGCTGTTTTGTGAGAAATTAAAAAAAAACGTATAATATGTTTATTATTTACTGAAAGGAAACAATATTGTTACTGAATATTCAAAACGGTCTTCTGATACTTTCGTACTGGTCAGACAGTTTACAAGTATTGTATTTTTTTCTGTAGAATTAAAAAAAGTTGATGGATTTGTTTCCTTCTTCAAACTTATCGAAAAACGTCTGCTCATTTGTAAGTGTTTAGACGTAAGAATGGAAAAATCGACCAGAAAATGAAGAAAAACGCAATAGAAACCTTCAAATGAATGTTATTTACAAGAAATGTATGCACAATAAACTCGAAAGTTACAAGTAGGGGGCGTAAGTAATAAATTCATTTTTTTCCCCTTCTACCCACTGACAGAAATTTCGCCCTCCAAATGTGCAAAACTGCTTTTATTCCGTAACAGTGATAGCAATAATTGCTATATGTAAATATCTGCTAACAATAGCAGTTAAAAATATCAGTGTATGAAAACGTATCTAAATGCGAGTTAGTTCTTCCCGTCTGCGAAAAAGAAGTTTAAAACAATATTTTAGATTAATCTATTTACTTGTATCCTGTTACGTGTGGAGTAGAGATATGGACGAAGGTAGTTTATTTCCTACCATAACTGTTGTAAAACTATTCTATGTAATTATCGGAGCTTGGATTTACTGGTGGAGAAGAATAAGTACATAAAAACACAATTAAATCAGGAAAATATAAAGCGGTGGGTACGGTGGGTAGGGGGAAGCGTAATTGTTTCATGCTGTATTAGTATAATAACTTGCGACTAGCGACAGGAAAAGCTGAGCCATCCTTGCGCATGCGCATTACTCCATAACAGTAAATAGTACTTCCAAACAACTGCATCTAGTTGGCAATTTAGCGTATTGATAGCATGTTCGAAAGCTAATGCAAGTAACCCGGGATCGAAATCTGGTGTAGTTTTGTTTTTCTTAA
>JAGDQP010017242.1:0-18004 GCA_022664845.1 Lepisma saccharinum | reverse complement strand
GAGAGAGAGAGAGGAAGGGACATAGACAGAGAGAGGAAGAGGGAGGGAGAGAGAGAGAGGAAGGGACATAGACAGAGAGAGGGAGAGGGAGGGAAGGAGGGAGAGAGACAGAGAGAGAGAGAGAGATGTAGATGCGTACGATTTCTATTACGGCAAGGATATTATGAATGATGGGATATTAAAGGATATTATTCCTTAATTAATATTCAATGACTCTGAGGTAATTCAGATCTTTAATCATCGCAAAGACATTTTATGATGGTTATGATATTCATGACAGTAATGCCAATTTTTACATCGCAACAAAATGGTAAGGGTAAATAGAATCTTTATTGAGATAAGATTCTTGACTCGTTCAGAAAACTGCAGAACTGGTTGGAAACTTTATCTGAATTCCTTACTATTTGCAGTTCCTGGATTCATTTTGACAACAAATACTGTCATCCTTTCCTATCAGGTATGCAAACAGGTTATTACTTGGGGTCAACATGATCTTGGCATTGCGTTTGACAGTAAATTAACTTTACTTACGCCTGTGAAAAGCAAAGCTATGAAAACCTCTAGGTCTAATACATATTACTAACAGCCTTGCACTTACAAGTAAACATAGGGAACTGCAGACTCACTGATTTCCTTGAAACTCTCGGAAAGTATAGTGCAAGTAAAAATATTGGGAGCCCCGTTTTCCGTTTTGGCCCGTAAAACGATTTACAAATGTTTTCAAACAATCTTCCGACTTGCAAATCATGAAAAATGACGAAGTTCATGATTATATTAAAATTGTCATAACTTTGTCAAGTTTCATCAGATTTGCACGAGATATATATATTTTTTTAAATTGAGGGGAAAACAATCCTCTATAAGACTGACAAGTTTAATTTGTCATTACAGTTTACAGTGAAGCTACTTCCCCACCGATGCGGTTATGGTGAAATAACCTTTGCACGCAATTCCCTAGTACTAACTATATCCATGTGCTAAAATATATTGGAAATGTATTACTAATATACGGCTAATATATTATATAGTCAATATATAATATTCTGAAAAGATATATTGACAGGGACATATTTAGGAGTGAAACCCTCCAAAACTAAAAAAAAAAAGTTTCTTGTTCCATTATTATTTTGTATTTTGAAATGTTCATTTACAATCTATAAGAGCAGTTTTTGAATTAATTATATAATATAATATAGTTATATAATATAATATAGGAATTGACATTCGCGTGTAAAAAAAACTTCGCAGTTTGAAAGCGTCGTGTGACGTTGTTGTGTATTGACAGATACTATCATTAAGTAATGATTTAAAAATTACTATATTCTTATGTATTCTACATACACTGAAACTTTGATATTCGGAACATATGTATTTATTTTTTTACCAGGATATGTATTCCATAATTTATTTTGGTTAATAGAGTTACATATAAATTCGTATTCCAAACATAAGTCACATATATTAAACAAACCAAAATTTGTTTACAGTATTCCCTAAATGTTACTAATAAGACACATTAAATTAACAGTATACATCATCCTTACTTGTATATATACAAATACTTCATTTTTATTGACATTTCCATATTATATTTTAGTACATGGGTATAGTACTAGGGAATTGCATGGAAAAGCTATTTGATCATAACCGAATCGGTGGGGAAGTAGGTTTCACTATAAACTATAATGACAAATTAAACTTGTCAGTCTTATAGAGGATTGTTTCCCCTTCATTTTTTTAATCGTGCAAATTGAATGAAAATTAATAAAGTTATGACAATCGTGATTCTCATTTTTCGTGATTTTCAGATGGGAACATTAATTAAAAACATTTGTAAATCGTTTTATGGGCCAAAACGGAAAACGGTGCTCCAAGTATTTTCAGTTGGACTATACTTTCCCGGAGTATCAAGAAATCGGCGTGTCTACCGTTTCCTAGGTTTACTTGTTAGAACGAATTTCCTAATGCCTTGTTTAGATTACTAACATTTTACGATGGTGAAACTTATGGGTAAAACTAACTTGCGTTTAAACTACGGAACTTAACTTGGTTATCGTACTTGTACTACCATTGCCTGTAAAGAAACAGGTTGAGGTTTCCGTGGTTGAGTAAAGAATTTGCTTGTTACACGGGAGAGGATTAAATTATAAAAAAAATAACACAAATGCATTGATTGTAGCGTCAAATTTTGTAGATTAGCTCTGCCATCATTCTTTTATATTTTAAAAGTAGTACGCACCACTATTGTACTATTTATTTCGATAAAGAAAGAAATAAATTCACGAAGTGATTCGTGCATAATAACTAACTTGCGTTTAGACAGCAGTTTCTTAGGCCCGTTTTCATAGACATTTTTTGAGCAAATGCTTGAGTAAATTGGCTCGACTTAAGTTAAAATACGTTTCATAGTGGTTACCTTCGAGGAATAACTTGGCCAAGACAAGTAGCGTTTTTCCCGACTTCCTTGGTTAATGATTTCAGTTTCATAGACATATCTCAAGACACTGCTTGTGAGTGCTTGTTTCATAGAAGATTCCAAGACTTGGCTGAGTAAAGGAAAGCAGTATTTTTTTACGACTTGGCCAAGGAAGGCCGATGGCAGTCTTGAGTTATCAAATATAACAGAAAAATGGATGATTGGTCATTAAACCGATATCGTTGGATGGAATTGTATGAGGAAAATTATAATTATCGCCTACCAAAGCGTTACGTTAGGAATTTTCTGAACCTGTTTGATTAGTGGAATGAAAGAGAATTCAGAAGGAGGTACCGGTTCACAAAATAAGTTGTCACGCACGTTATATTACCAGACGTCTTAAATTAGCTCCCGTGATACCCGTGAATTGTGTTTCGAAATACGTAGAATCCAGAACACGCAATGAGGACATTAGTATTCCTCCGCATGGTACCATTCGTATTAGTTGACCAAATCAAGTACATATTTTTTTAAATTATGAAAATGTGGCATATGGCTGATCTAAAGTGATATGTATCCTAATTCTGGACTAAAATTTACGAGATGCACTTACGGGTGTAGGAAAGCATTATAGGGAACAAGGGAACATATTGATTTTCCATACCATAACAACAATTGGCTACCATAAACTGCGCCATATCCCATAGTGTAGATTGACTAGCTTGTAGATATCTTGTTGGGATCTGAACCACCATCAGCTCAGGTCGAAAATGCTTCTTAATATAAAAAGGTGGATAGACTTCACTTCATAGCTCGCAGTTTCTGCTACCAATTCAGTCATAGGTTCGCTCTATTCCTTTCATTCCCTTGCAAATAATTATCACATGCACCTTTACATATCGTCAACCAGCGCTCAAAGTGTCATGAAAAGCTATTTCACTATCGTTTGGTAAAATACACAATAGAGTTGAGTAACGCATAGCCCTAATAAGCATGGTGGTGCGGAGGAATACTTATGGCGACACTTCGTGTTATGAACAGCACATATCAGTATTTACCACAAAAATACGGATCTCGAACTAGTGGAGAAGGTTAAAGTCAGGTTGGATATCTTTATTAAACGCGATGTACATGGCGCTTAAAACGCACTGCATGTGTTTACCTCAAAGAGCAAGAAGCTAAATAGTCTCTAGGACCTTTCGTTCTTTCACTCTTAGGGTTGCCTTACATACAAACTTGCTTGCGATTTGGGTGAGTAACCAATTGAAACGCGTGATTTATTGTAAGGTGTGACACCTGTTTCAATTGGCTATTCACCCAAATCTCACGCAAACTTGTATGTAAGGCAGACTTTAGGCGTCTATTTACTATGCATCGGACGTTCCATTTGTAACCATAAATGGAGTAGCCATAGGTGATGTCTGTTAAAAGTGATGCGCATTGCGTATAACAAGACACATCTAACCTGCCTTTTCTAACCAGTCTCCCTTCACCATCGCTCACTCGACATACTGTCCGTGATTTTTGTAGCAAAATATCAATGGCGATATGGAAATAAACATATCACTATGACATAGCATTACCATGACTCCGATTTTTAAATGAACCTGTGATTTATTTCGTTCGCGCATATGTCTCAATGGTTATATGGAACATTACTATAATTCCGATGCATGAACCTGTGGCTTACTTCTTTCGGAGAAATCACGCTCAACGTAAGCTAAAGTAATGGTATACTTTGCATTACAACACTTACAAACGTCCAAAATGTTAAATGTCTCCCGTTAATTTTACATTTCTTGAGGGCAATAAAGTAGATGTTAGCTAGAAGGTGTAAATTTGGAAATTTCACAGATGACGCTGACATTGATCAAATAGTATTAGGTGTTTAAAGCAATTCTTTGAGGAAACGATAATTTAGTACTGATGATCTTACATTGGTGAAAACAATTAGTAATTATATCTTTACAACAGGATTAAATTACAATCAGAAAATAACTACCTACTGGGTATTCAGTTCTTAAATCAGAATTATATTCCGTGGTTATTTCTTCCCACACCTCTTTCCTTTTCTTAGCTGACATCGCATCGCTCTTACTAGATTCAATATATTTTGAATTTCTTTTAACTAAAGAAATTACCAACTGTTTCTCATATGTACTGTACGGTTTCCGCGATATAGCTGCCAGAAAATGATGTTTTGTGTAAATTTACATTGGCAAGAAAACGCGGCTTGCTAACACGCTGCTCAAACTTCGCTTGTTTTCATTGCCAACCTATCTCCTTGATGACCGACTATTGTTTATAGTTTTTTTTAAAGGTTTTCCGACAAAATTATTTAAAATGCAATTATTCCTACAATTTATTTCAGATGAGAAACATTTTGGCTTCATTATATATAGTTCTGGTAAACAAATAAATTAATTTAATTTATAGTCGCGCGTGAATATGGTGCAGTTGGCAGCGCTGGTAAGAATCATTAACTTTCTGTGACTTCAAGCAATATCCTTCACCAAGAAGCACTGACGTTGCTTCGCGAAGATAATGCTTGGCAAAGTAAATTTGAAGTAACCACTATGAAACAGTATCACACTTGAGACGATTACCACTGACTTGGCGAAGTAGTTCACAAGCTCCAACTTGAGTACCTAACTATGAAAACGGGCCTTACTAACGTTACAAGATGACCATCGTAAGTTGACGCTAGTTAAATTTGGAACCCGCGTTAACGGTAACTACCATTTACATTACTAAAATGAACTCGGGTTAGTGTTAACCATGGTAAAATGTTAGTAATGTAAACAAGGCATAAGCAGTGTTTTGCCGAGTGTTAATTATACCTATCCTGTCTGGTCCACAATCTCTTGAGGTTGAGCAAAATCATGAGTTTCTTCCTACATTTAGTCTATAATAGATGTCCTTCCTTATTTCACCTATTCAAAACTGACATTCTTTCTTACTTTCAACAAAATTATCTTCCTACTAGACCTTAGATTTCTTTGCAACGTAATGAATGGTAATGTCCGCACAAATTATCTTCTTCCATGGTTTCAGTCATCTGTTCCGAGAGCTAATAGCAAGTTTACCAACTGCTTTTACACCAAAGCCCGAAGATTATCTTTAGAAAAGAATTAATTTTTAACCAGACTTCCCAAACTTTATCACTCACTGACTAACCCTCCTGACTTTTACCTACCCAAAACTATCTTTATAAAACTTTGCGAACGAGAGTTATCCTAATATCATATCCATTGTATATACTTATATCTATTATAGCATATTTAATTTTGTTCGTACTATAGTAATTTCATTTATGTTTTTCCTGTTATTTCCTAGTGTAAAATGTCTACCACATGCTGTATGTAGGATATGAACTTTAAATTAAGAAATATGTATGCTACTTATCAGAAATGCAACCGATATTTCGCTATAGACAATAGATCACGAACTGTCTGATTATTCACTTGGATTATAGATAGTAAGAGTGTAATGCAATTTCTACGTATCATGTAATGGTTGTATAATGCTTGGAGATAATGGAATAATTCACTGGAAAGGGTTTCATTGTATGTCTTTTGTCATCACAACTACTGTTAACATCTCAGTATATAGTGTTATTGTTTAACAAAATTATATACACGCGCGATAGTGTCACTAGAAGTCACATTAATGCAAATCATTGTATCATAAAGAGATAAGCTACAAGGTATTAATAGGTACTGAAGGTGTTTGAGCCACACAATATTACATAGAGTCAAAGGTAATCATGAACTGCAGAATTGGGAAGACATTACGTTAATTTGTTATGAAGAGATTTTCAATTGTAAAACATTTAGAACACTTTTCATTCTCAAAAAGTGAGTTTGTTTAACATATCTGACCAAATCCCCTTATTATTGTTGTTATTATTATTTGTAGGTGGAAAGGTGAGGAGAGTTTCGAATAAAAAAATGTTAGATAAATGTAACTGGAGTTCTCATATCCTCGTACGTGCGTTGGACCCGCTGTTTTCAATATGACGTCAATTCCATCTGATATTAGTTTCTTGGTTGGTGGAAAATGTCATCGTGGATCTGACAAAGGGATGTACCGGTATTTAAACAGTTTCAAGTTTCTGAGGTAATTTCATCCTCATTTTGTGTACTTCCATTCTTATGATCCATATTTTACCATTGCAGACAAACACACACTTCTGTCTAGGCCATACTTTCCACTCAAATGAAGATATGAATTACAGTATATTTTGATGTTTCGGATACTGGGATTTGTTTCGTTTTACACCCATGTTGTATTTTATATTAATGAATTATAACTGTTCACTGTAAACGAATTTGGAAAAGTTGTTTGCTATATGTAGTAAAGTTTAAGATATATGAAAGTATTTGCAATGTTCCTTCTGTGTCTAAAAGGTGTCGGTCAAAAACACAGAGAGATTTATTTTGCATGCGAGGAGGAGGTTCTCATTTCTCCCTTCCAGCGTGATTTTCGCTCATGCACAGAGATAGAAAATGGTTTCCAGGCAGCTATAGTTGTTTTAACAGTGTATAGGTTTGATCATTAACATAAATTATTAAACATCTTGCTTATAATTTGGTCATAATTTATTGTACGTATTACAAAGGTTACAAAGACAACTGGAAACTGATGTGCTGATACTGCCACTATCCCCTACATTTGATGAATGTAAGATTTTCAATATACAGAAACCTACTTCTGTAGTACAGTACTTATGTTTATTGATCTTGGATAAGCACCAGATAGGAGACGTGATTTTGAGTTCAGCTCGACCTGGTTATCCTCATTAAGGTTTGCCATGGGTTTCCTCAGTCCATCCACGAGAATACCAGGATAATACCTTTACGCTACTTTTACCATTTATTTTCTTCGATGAATGTTCGCTGAGGAAGGTAGTTTCTCAGACGTGACAGCCTGTCTTCATAGTTTGGCGTAAAAGCAGAAGTAGATGTCCAGAAAAGAAGAAGCGGTGAAACATAAAATTGCAATACAAATACAAAAATAGCCGAGCGTAATTAATATTTCAGTTGGGAATCTCATTAATTCTTCTTAACATATTATCTTCTCTCATTTCATAGTCCATTTGAAGACCATCGTTGCTGAAGAAAAATGTTCCTGCAAATAATCCATTAAGAAATTAGTAAACACGTAGGCCATAAAGTCTTAAGACATTAGATAAATTCTATAAATTAGTAATGTTCAATTTTGTTAATACGCAAACCGTTTGGAACAAATACAGTTTATGGAATGGACAATTCCAAGTTCAAATCACAGCACTACTTCTTGTGAATTACTTTCTATATGGACTATTTTAACAAAGTAACCTGAAACATAGGTCATAACTGAAATAATCTCCAAAATCAGTTTGAGGGGACTATATATTATTTATATTCCGTTATTTGTAACGGAACATTTATTTTTTACTGTAAAATATCATTCATCGACCAGACTGAATTGGCGTGACAAAACGTATATCACCTGTCAAAACATTAATTGATAAAGAATAATTCCACGTTAGCTGGTAAAGTAAATAATTTAATTACAAATTTCTCTTTAGGAAACGCAATATTTTTTTCAGAACCATTCGCCCTCGCTCCTCTCTTAGAAGAACACAAGTGGAAAGGACTTCCGGTCCGGATAGCCCACTCTCGCGCAGGCGCAGAGCTTGAAGTATAAGTAACACCGACAAACGCTTCTTCCGCAATTCCCAGTTAATATATCGGGAAGCTGATCCTCCACTTAACCCGCATTACAAATTATCTCCGGTCGTGGAAAGGTTATATTTAATATGCTCTTCAGTTATTCACTCTATCACTAAGGGCTCCTTTCCTTGGAAGCTTGCGTTGCTTGCGATTAGAGTGAGTAGGCAATTGAAGCACGTGTTTTATTACGTAATACGTGGAACGCGCAATAAAACACGTGTTTCAATTGATTATTCACCCAAATCGCACGCAAAGCAAGCAACGCAAGCTTTCATGAGAATCAGTCCTAATTCATATATTTGTCTTGACTGGCTGAAATGGCCTATTTGGCTGCAACCAACTTCTCTTGAAGAGTCCTGAAGAAGAAGAAGAAAATACAACGCATAGAGCTAGGAAGAAAATAGAGAGAACATACATGACGTCACATGAAGCCAAATTCGGTTCGTCGGCAGCCATCTTGTGTGGCCCCATTAGAGTCACTCTATACTGAGTACTGTGAGGATTGCCTTTTTCGATAGAGGGTGAGTGCACCTGAGAGAGGCAATACTCGGAAAAGAGGGTCTCTGAGTATGGGGCCACACAAGATGCCCGAAATGCCTCGTCCCTTCCGTCTCTTGGCTTCATTCCCCTCTCCAACAAAACAGCCTAAGGTTTCCTCTATTTATATTCCTAACTCTATGATACAACGGATAGCTCCATAGATCTATGAAAGAATAGAAGTAGCGTGAGGCTGTTTTCTGGGCGAGGGGAGTGAAGAACCAAGAGGCATAATATTTAGAGGATCTCTGTAATGACTATTGCCTTCTCTTTATTTCTTATGAGAAGAGCAGGTTATTAATGAGAAGCGCGGATATCATATAAAACCACCAATATAGCTATCGTTGTTTGAAAAGACAGCTGACAGTTGTAAAATGCTTGAAAATGTCCCAGATGTGTTGTGTTGTACATTGTAGTCACACATCAGAAATCTGCCTTTCAAAAATGTCACTAGCTGACCCACAGCACTAGGTATAGGGGGACTCTAACATGGCTGCCGCTGAACCGTAAATTTAGCTTAATGTGACGTCATGAAAGTTCTCTCTCTATTTCTAAACTCTATGGATGGCTCCATACTATGCAAAACAATGGGATCTACAGCAAATAAATTGCCACAAAGAGTTCATTGAAGTAGAACATGTGAAGAAAACGCTAGTCCATTTGTGGTTACAAAAACATTTAAAGTTTTTTTTTTATGCTTGTAACATTTTTTATTCCTTCATACGTGATTGTGAATCAGAAAAACAAAATAAGATTTTTTTTTGTGATCGCTGTAACTTTAGACTCTCTCTCTCTCCCTCTTTCATATTTCGATGTAAATAAAATAATAAAGACCCTTCAAGTGTTACAAACAACCGCAGCGCTGGGGTTACTTCCAACACTTTCTGGGCTAGATTGTAACATGTTCAAAAATCGACTGAAAGCTATAATTAAATCTTTAATCCAGAAAGCCATATGATTACTTAGACTTACTATCGTTTTAAATTATTCAGTCGGTGTTAGAAATAAGAACATTCAAACAATTGAATGCTTACGTCACTTACCTCCTAAGTGAACCAGGCAGCCACAACTCACTTGGTATACTTCGCTGGGAACTGAGTTCGATATCACCGGCCAATCATCATGATTGAGGTTTTTCCAGGGTTTTTCCTCAGCCACACTAGGCTGGAACCTCAGCCTGGATGGCACCTTCAACTTAAGCCCAGGCTTCGCACATGCTTTCCCCGTCTGAGCCATAGATAGCTAAAGGTTTCTTGTGAAACCCAGTACATCTTATTTCATATTCCAGTACCAATATTGATAGATATTTGAATAGAATGAGTACACCCAGGAATAAAGTTACTGTCTATTTATATCTGATGTGAACACTGGATTTTTAAGTGTAGTTATACTTGCAGATTATAACGATAAAATTGAAATAAAACTTGTTTTCTGATTGGCCTTACTTGTACTTACATTTTCCTTGTGAAAATTTCAAGTAACAGAAGAAGAAGAGATCCAATCCATCCAATAACCAGCAAAACAAATGGTGGAGCTAATCCAGAGAGATCTAAGGACATGAAGTTCGTTCGAGAACATGCTGTTTTCATCTTGGTTAATTTGATGTGATGGTAGTTATGGATTCCTGTTTCGAACATTTTTATAATTCTGAAAAAAAAGAGAAGAAAAAGGATACCGGTAATTCTTCACATGCCAGTCAAATAGGCTAGCAGGCTGTCAGGAATCTATCAACATGCTTTAGCAAGATTTCTGGAACTTCAGGTAACTGCACTTAATTCGGCTATGATTTGATCTTACTAATAGGAGGAAGCTCAAATTTTACTTACGGTAGCTCTGAACCTTTACTACCTAGTTCATATAAAAAAAAATCCCATTCAAATAAGTACAAAGGTTTTGGAGTAGCAGGTGTAGAATGCAATATTGACTGTCGGAATTTGGAACATGGTCCTATTTCCGACACACACGAGCCTTAATTGCATCAAAGGAAATGCAGTCAGCGGTATGCAAATATATAGTATTAATTAATTACAACAAACGATAGTGCCACTGTCCAGGGAGGTAATTCCACACAAACATATTTTTTTTAAGTATCGGTAAATTTATTGTAGCAAAAGAAGACGATGTATTTTGCACAGGCACTAACTGCTGATTTTGAGTTCTGTCACGTAAATATGCACATTAGTAAATATTATTTCAACCTTGTTTATGACAGCCATAAAAAAACATTATGCAGTCGCGTGTTCGCGAGAATTTATTTTCGACATAGGGGTTTCCTTTCTCAGAGACTAATCACCGGAAGTACTATTATTATTCGTCGTCAGGGGCCTCGATACGATAATAGAATATAAAATAAAATAGCGTTGAATGTGTAATCGTAAAGTGGTATGCAAGTCCATCATAAAATAAATTTCTTTGTTCATATTAGGAGATCTTCTTGCAATACCTGCACCAATTCACTTTCATCAGATCCTTATTTGACGTGTCTTTTTTTATTGTTATAATAGACTAGTATATAGAATATGCTTTCTAATAAGTGTATGATAATTAATTTTATAGTAACTTATTAGACTAATATATTTTTATTAGATACCCCTTCGAACTTGCCACAAGCATTTTTGCCAATCCCAACCGTTAAGAATAGGTAGATGGCCTTCAAAATATTCCTGGCAGCTTTGGGATATCGGTATAAACGGTTGGGATTTCCTAGTCAAGTGAGTGATGTAAACGGTTGGGATATGCAAATGTAATATATAAATCCATTGCTATATTAAACACGCAGAACAACTTAAGAAACAAAGCTTTATACGAGGAAAGCGCGGTAATCATTACACTATAAACGTTTTAGGATCTAAACAGCTATATCCTTGAATTGTTGAAAGAGCTATCTTTCTATGACGACCACAGGTAAAGAACGTACTTTGCCAAGTTCTTGTTAAATTGAGATAGGAGTGCCATCTATTTGCTCTTTGAAAGGTCTTTTAAACCATTTCATGCAAGAAGGCATCATCCGTAAATCTTTAGCCGGCCGGGTGGCCGTGCGGTCTGCGACGATAGATCAATGGCTCGAAGGTCCTGGGTTCGTGTCCTGACAGGGGCATGGGTGTGTATTTTAATAGCTAAGGGACGAATCGTGACGGGCCGAAGTCCAAAGTTACTAGACTGACCCATATAAAAATAAAGTTTACCGTAAATCATTATTTCATCATATGCTGGCTTACGTAATTTTGAGTATGAACTTTAAAATATCTATTAAAAAATCAATAAAAAGGACAAAGTACGTTTTCTTTTCTGTGGTCTTTATATGCAATATATATTAGTATTTGGCAAATGCATGGTGAAAATAATTAATTCTGAGTAAACAATAGCTACAAGACTTCTGACATTTCGACTTTCTCAATGCTTTTGTACGGCACTGAATTTTATTTATTCCTAATAAATATAAAATTAATACAGCCCGGAGACCATGTTAGATTACAGAATAACAAAAATCATGAAGAAAAATTGGGATTGCTGTGAAAGTTGCTATTCGGTATTCGCCTCATTGGACTCACGAAAAGCAGAGAAAACCTGTCAAAATTGCAGACGCAGAGATTCGAAACCTGGACGTTCCAAACGCTTAGCCAAACGTTCTAGAGGTTTGGAAAAGAACAAAGCAAGCAGTATTTACAACTTTAATGAAGATACCAATACGGCACGTCATTTGTCTAACAGAAGTGAGAAAATCAGAAATACTGTAAGAATTAGTGGTATACAGGCCGAAAGATCTGAAACTTTCGTACAAAAAAATAGGAAAATATGATCAGGGTTGTATATTAGATGAAACAGAAATCATTATATAATTCATCGTTGCGATTACGTTCCTTCTTTGGTTTAGTATTACATTAGCTGCAAAGTGAATCTGCTTAATATATAATCTGTCATGCAGTTACATTTTGTCCTATGTTAATGTGCATTTTAGAGGAGGATCCGCAGAATAAAGTACCATATTTTGTGTGAGCATACACTAACACATGATGTAGGGTCCGTAATGTACGTGTAGTTATGAGTTTGCAGATTCTGTAAGTGTGATTGTTTCTTGAAATATAATCATACAACTTACAAAATAAGTAATTAGTAACTATTAATACAATTTCCTTACTTCTAGCTGTTCACAGTTCTAACAGGTTTGTCATATTTATGATGAACTGATCGTAGGGATCCGGGTTTGACTGTCAGCACTGCTAAGGGATTTTTTTTTTCAAAGCGAGAGGGTCTGGAACGGTGCCCACCCAGCATCGTAATGTAATTAGGGAGCTGATGTTTCGGATTTCCTCTCCCAACACATCTGGTCTGCGTGGGGGCAATAGGTCAACTCCTTCCTCCGGGAGAGGCCTGATCCAGTAGTGGATTGAAAGCGGCTTTGAATTATTATATTTATCAACATAAATCATAAAAGCACGTCTATAATTGAAGACCTGAATTACAAAACATCCCAAGTCCACCGAAGTATTATTTTTTTTTCAGGAGGAATAAAAAGCAGTCCAAGGACTTGGTATGTTATTCTATTCAGCTGAGATGATTTTGTATTAAAAAAGAGGCTATTTTAGTTGGAGTTAGGATATAATATAATGCAAGTGGAAAGCGATTGGAACAAAGATGCCGACATACAGAAAAATAAAAATACGAAAAAAAGTGGCTTTGGGATGTTTTGCAATTCAGATCTTCAATTTGGTCTATCGTAAAATAGACATGTAAAAAGTACACGATGAGGGGTATTATTTAAATGAGAAAACGGCTTTACATTCCCCCATCGTAATGCATTAACTATATGACATTGGTTGTAAGTTGGAATCGATTTAGTCGTGCAACTATTTTGTTACAGGGAGTGGTAATAAAGATGTTATTATTCTAAATGTATATTTCCATCCAAAAACAAACATTTTAACTATTTGTTATTAAATAAATCATGTTAGCTGCCCCGGATAGTGAGAACAAAGCAGTTTCTCTTTTCAATGTAGCATGAAAAATTGAAAAAAATAAATAAAAAAATCAGCGCACATTTTTTTTTAACATTGCCATCTTCAATACATATTTGTTACAAGAATGAACTAGTTAAGTATATCAAAACAATGTTTGGTGCCCCTGAATAAATCGTTCTTCAAAATGGTAATGAGAAATTAAAAGGAAAATTGTTCCTAAACCAATTTTTGCGCTAATCATTTTTTACGGGAATTCTACATTATTCAGTTCTGCTTCAAATTTGGGTTTAAATAACATGATTTGTCAGAACGTTTTTAATTTGGTAAATAAGATTAAACCTTTCCTTAAAGTACTTTTGCACTTCATGTACTCAGTCTATACGGCACGCTATAGTTCCCATGCAAAAGTAGATGAAGAGAAGCTAGCCTCAGATCTAGCTTCAGATACCATCCCACATTTATTGTGGTTACCGTTCTTTCAACATGGGATCTCTGAAGTCACTTTCTTTCTACCTGCTTTATTAAGACACTAGCGTGCCATAGAAGCCGAGAACATATAGTGCAAGAACTAGTATAAAAACATGGACGGATTTAATGGAGAGACCGTGTGGGGGGACGAGAAAGACTCTGGGGGCCAACACTTTAAAAGCTATCATTTAGAATAAAAAAATTAAAATCATCCTGAAATGACTGGGGAGAAATGTCCTCCATGCCGCCCCCCCTCATAAATCCTCCCATATATAAAGGGTACATGGCCACCCCTTTTCTGTTCTGTTCTTTACAAGATTAAAATTGCGTCATAAATCAAGGTGTCTGAACCCAAATCTGAAGCCCGGATATTTTCTTCCTGCTGCCCCTGTTTCCTGAGACAGACAGTGACTTTTGATACACCCTATATTTATAGGGCTGTAGATTGATACAGGCAGGGAGCGGTTTGTCAGATACTGTGTATTTATAAGAACATAAGTGCTAAACAAACCATGGCGCTACAGTGAGCAAGTTTCTGATATCTGGACTGTTTATTCAACCAAGCTGTATTTTGCAAAGTATGTACATGTGTAAATATATTTCTCTGATTGCTAATTTAAACGCGTTTAGGTTTTCATCGGGAAAATAGTTTTATTGAAGTTAAGTATAATGAGCTAGTAAAACCTTCATATAACTTTATTATTTGACATTAACAAGTAATATATTTGATGCCCGATAGATGACAGCAAAAACAGTTAAACTTTTCGAGGTGAATGAATTTTTTGAGTTATGGTTATTTTTGAAGAATTTTACATTATTTTTATATAGTTTTATTATTTACAAGTAATTGCATTGATGTGTGTTGTTTCGAAAGCATATTCAATATTTAAAACGTAGTAAAATTAATAATTTCATGCATGGTTTTTTGTTACCGGTATACCAAACTGGGTGGCCCCTGAAAATGAATAATAATAGTACTTCCGGCGATTAGTCTCTGAAAACGAAACTCCTATGTGGAAAATAGATTCTCGCATGCAGAACATCATAGCAATATCTGACAAACCTGAAAATTTAATTTAATTTAATTTAATTTAATTTCCTTTATTTCAGCAGGCGAGGTTCAGCTAATAGCTGTTCTTCCACCTAACCCGTGTCAGATCATACAAATGAAAATACACAAACAATAATTGAAAAAAGCTAACACAAATACATAATCGAAAAAAAAACGAATTAAAAAACGTACATGAAAAGAGCCTTAAAACAAAATAAAAACATATAAAAGTTAAATATACAATGATAATGCATACATAATCATTGAAAAAAAAAAACACGCACACACAATACAAAATAGAAACGTACATAAACGTGCCTTAGTCACACAACACTATAAAAACATATGGAAGTTAAATATCACTGGTAGAAGAGCATAGTCTTTGCTGATGAAGCAAATATACACTTAGAAGAGTTTTAAATTCATTTAGCGTTTTCGCACATGTAATAGCATTTGGCAAGGAATTCCAGGCTTTCGCAGCTGATACAGAAAATGATCGAGTTGTTTGTGTGAGTTTGTATCTTGGAACATCATATGTTGACCTATTACGTGTAACGTACGTATGGATACTAGACCTAGATATAAGTTTTCCATGGAGATAAGCGGGTGTTTTCTTGTGAATGATGTTGTGAATTGTGCAACAGAAACGAAAGAACCTTCTTCGATACATTGTCAAAATATTGTTCTCCTTTAATACAGGGAGAATATGTTCGAATTTACGAAGGTTGAAAGCAAACCGGATGCAGGAATTCTGGACTTTCTGAATGGATTTTACTTTGTTGATTTGAAGGGAAGGACCATATACGGCATCACCGTAATCAAACAAGGGCATAATTAGTATCTGTATTAGATACAATTTTGTTTTTGCCGTGAGCAAGTCACGTGATCTATATAGGCATCTTAGGTTATTTAGTGCACGTGAGCATACGTTAGCTACATGAGGATTCCAGTTAAGATTTATATCCATTAATAATCCAAGGTTTTTAATACTAGGTGAATATCTGATGGTATAGTTACTCAACTTTATGTTTAGTTCCGATGTCTTCAGTTTCTGAAGTTGGGTAGCTGTCCCTATAACTGTATAGGTACATTTTGATGGATTAATGACTAACCCGTTTTCGCTACACCAATTGTGTATATCTTGCAGATCTTCATTAAGAAGATCTATTGTTCGCTTCATATTTCCTGGTGAGGATTTAATAAATAACTGCGTGTCATCGGCGTAACAGTCAATTTGGGCGTTTTTAACAACTGAAACTAAATCTGAAACATACAAGGAAAATAAAGTTGGGCCTAATATTGATCCTTGAGGAACACCTCTTTTCAGAGACAAAGGCTCAGAAATTTTAATGTCAGGAGACTTCAGAAAAACACGTTGTTCTCTACCTTGTAAATATGATTTGAACCAATCAATACTTATAGTAGAGAAATTATAGTGCTTCATTTTGACAAGAAGAAGATCATGTTCAACTAACTCAAACGCTTTTGATAGGTCTAAAAGAACCAAAACTACTAAAAAGGAATCATTCAACGCATGTAATATTTCATCGGTAACTTCTAAAAGAGCAGTTGTCGTACTATGAGAACCTCGAAATCCCGACTGAACTGAAGGTAAAATATCTTCATTACCAATAAAAGTATTCAGTTGTTTCGAAACAATTTTTTCAGTTACTTTTGACAAGATTGGTACTACAGATATTGGTCGTAGCTCATTAAGTGATGTGACAGTAGTTTTTTTTGGCAGTGGTAGCACCTTAGTTTGTTTCCATACATTAGGGAAACAGCCGGTACTAAAAGAGTAATTTATAATATGTGTCAGTGGAGACAGTATGAATTGTAATGAGAGTTTTAGCATTTTAGTTGTTATTTCGTCCAACCCTGCCGCATTTGATTTAATGCTGTATACAGCCTTCTGCACGTCATTCTCATTCACGGGGAGTAGGGAAAATTCGTCTTTAACTTTCTGAGATAGATTATTAGAATACCATGCGATCTGTGGACTAAGATCAGTTTTAGGTACAAGAGCATTAGTTGCTAACACGAAATGATTGTTCATAACATTCGGGTCGTTAAACTCCTTCGGGATAGATTGAGGGGAGTTATTTCCTATTCCAAGTTCACGCAGAGTTTTCCATTTATCTCTATTATTTTTTCCAATGTTAGTGCGGTATGAAACATACGCCTTTTTTTCTTGTCGAATAACTGACGTAGTGAAATTGCGTAACTCTTTATATTCTTCCCAATGAGCTTGCAGTCTGGTTCGTTTGAATTTACGGAATGCGCCATCACGCAGTTTCATTAGCAATTTAGTATTACTTGAAATACATGGAAGTTTGTGTTGATTAATTTTTACCGTTTTAATAGGCGCATGTATATCCATAAGATCCCTTAAGGAGTTCTGCAGAAAATTAACTTTACCTTCTAATTCTTTGAATGTTGTTATGATATTCCAATCAATTGATTGTGCAGATGTGTTGAATTGGTGTTCCTCTACCGATGCAAAATTCCTGTAATATATGGTTTCAGGTAACCTTTTACTTGGACAGGCTATATTGAGTTTCGCGTAAATTAGAGAATGGTCAGATGTGCTGACAGGCACACCAACCCCATGTGTAAAAATTGTGTTCATGTTATCTGTAATAAACAGATCGAGCAGTGATTCTCCTGTCTCAGTGATTCTTGTAGGTTTGTCTATTATCTGCATGAGGTTAAAGTTATCTAAAATATTTTGTAAATAAATAGTTTCTGACTTACGTGGATCAAGTTGGTCACAATTGAGGTCTCCAGTAATATACCAGTGATCAACACGCGGGTAAATATTTGTTATTAAATCTTCTAAAATATTGAGTCTAGAGTA
>JAGDQP010017241.1:13100-38944 GCA_022664845.1 Lepisma saccharinum | reverse complement strand
CCCCATACGCCATTCACGGCGCGTGCGTATCGCACACGATACACCTGGTAAAGCTGATTCAGGCCATTTCTTGCGACTTTTCCTTTAGCCGTGGAGTGAACTAAATATTATTGGGGATGCGCTGGCTCAATGCTAGAGCGCAGACCTTTGGTCTGGTGCTAGAGGTTGTCGGTTCGATCTCTGCTCATGCCATGATAGCTCTGTGGTGGACAAAAACCGTATGCGTGGGATTTTTTGGAGTTCTCCTGTTTCCTCCCACTTTCTTCATTCTCATCATCACTCATCCAGCCTGAGCCAAAACCTGATTCTATGGCTGGAATTAGGACTGTTCAATTGCTCCAAATGCAGTTCAAAATTCGCCATAGTCAGAAGACCAAGCAGGCTGTGGCCGTTTTTTTTTTTAATTTCTTTCTTTGCAAGATGCGATTTCTTTCATTGCTTTTGCAGGAAACACACGCAAGGGATTTTATTTTTGTGCGTCTGGCCTTGTAGACAGCAGACAGATTTTCGCTGAAGACAAGACACGAAAGAAGTAAGGAAGGAGAAAGCAGGCCGTGGCCCTAAAATCCCACCTCCCCCTCACACACTTTTCCGAACATCTGGTAGTAAATTGAAATTGACCGAGTCAAGTAGGACAACTCTTGTATTACTTTTTCTTATATTAGCTAACAACACTGCCGCGAACAATTTGGAAACAGTTCCGAAAACCAGCAGCAGGCGGTGTAAAAGTCGTCGATACGGGTTCCATCTAGCGTCTCAGAAACATAATACATCGGGATTACGATTTTCTTAAGTAGACATATCAGACTACAGTTTGGCATATTTTTGGTGTTCTGAGTGTCCGCTCTACTGTTACTACAACTCCGAAAACGAATATTGATGGCGAAATACAGGTTCACCGAACACGCTTTTTCCTAAACAAATTGCTCTCATAATGTAACAAATACACCTGTGGTCTTGCTATTTGGTAATTTGTGCGCTTTTATCAGTGGAACAAAACATTATTACGACTTTTCCCGTCATGTTGGCGCTTTCCACGCAAATCCGTTTAACACGCACCCACCTCGACTTTTCGAAGGGGTAGCTTCCGGACGCTCTACAGGGACAACCGGAAATGATCTTAACATAATCTAAACGAACTTTGACGCGGAATATCGTGTAGATTACAGGTCTCAACTTTCATAACAATCCATTGCTAGGCAGAAACTGGCCCTTATCAAGACCCATCTTTTGCCACGTTTAACGTACATCAAATTACAATTGCGTAATGTCAAAATTTGAGCACAAGAGTATTGGTTAGAAAGGAAAAAGTGACTGATGTTCCGAAAATGTCTACAAATCAATCAACTATTACACAACGGACTCAATTCATACAATTTTTTTATATATATGATTGAAAAATATTGTGATGCAGCTTATTATAACATTGTAATGCAAATCGGATTCTTTGTTTTAAAATGTACACATTATTTGAAGCATCTACTGATGTGAAGTTTTGTATACATTAAAGAAACGGTAATGTGGTGTTGTTAAGAATTTCATGAGGAAATACCGCTGATTGATTTGGTTCACAATTGCACTAATGATGCCTCGAACATATATGATTATATAATTGTACTTGCCAGATTTCGTTATATAATGGTAAACAGTATCGGATGCTGACAGACCTGACATATGTCATCCGAGATTATATTTAAATGTTTGAATGCATATGGATAGTCTGTACTCATACATACATTGTGCCACATATTAACACTGTCCCTTCTCTGTGGGAGATTTCTTACCGGTACATTATTATATATTGTCAAGAGGTACTGATACCTTTTTTGACAGACCAATCGGTGACTTGCACTTTGTTTACCACTGCATACGTTAAATTTAAATACCCGTCTTCCTTCTCTGGAGCTAACTTCTTTCCTTCCACGGCTGAGTGTTAATGGGAGATTACAATAGAATAAAATGTAATATGACTTGACAATATCTATAACAAATATTATTAGCCTCACTCGCAATACACTGACTTGTTCTATGGATTCTTAATGCTAAGCTCTGAAGTTGTATACTCTTTAGGTTAAGCCTACCTTGTTGGACTGGTAAATACAGGTGCGCCCTTGCTATTGTCAATATATAAACATCCCAAAGGAAGTATTTGGTGCAGCCCTTTCTATCCCTAGTACCTTCAGGTTGTTAACAACAGCAAAAAACAGCGTGAAATCTGTGTGATAGTGATTTGCAACTAAAAGTAATTTGGATTTATTTTCATTTAATTGCAAGTCCACTACCTCTTTTAATCTTTGAAAAAGCTGTACCACCATAACCAGTTCCTGTCTAGAACGGACAATAAAGGTAATATCGTCTATACATGAAAAACATTTAAGAGATGCACCCTAAATTCCCATCCTCCTAGATGGAAGGAAAGATAATTCAAAACAGGCGTTAATATCAGACTATATAGTACAGTAGATTCATGCGAGCCTTGCCAAATTCCGGGTTTGATTGGCATTACTTTGGATAGATCACAATTTATGGTAAGCTTGAATGTTCGTTGAGATAAAATTGCTCCATATAATTGCGTAAACGCCTTGGGAAAACCCATCAGATCTAAGGTAGCTATGATAAAAGTGTGAAAAACACTGGGAAAGGCGGCCTGACAGTTTAAACTGAGTATCGCTACATCATCTTGATGTCTTTTAGCCTGTATTCTAAGGAATTCCTTAATATTATACAATAACTCATGAATCGGAGTTGTACCTTGTAAACCACTTTGATAGGGTATTAATAGCGAAGGAGCTATTTCACTTATTCGATTGTATAGGAGTTTTCTAAATATATTTTGTTCGGTAGTCATGAGGGTGATTAAACGAAAATCGTTGATGGTGGGTACTGGATTAGGGTGTGTTTTGGGTTTCGGTAGAAAAATACCAAATCCTTGCCACAATTCAGGGTGAAAGTTCCTAAGAGACCAAATTGAATTATACACCTGAGTTAAAAGTGGAATTACAAAATGTTTGAATTTACAATATCATTGTACAGATAGATCATGCATACCTGTAGCAGCCTTTTGTTAAGATCATACAATGCTACTTCCACTTCAACTGCCGTAAAAGGTTGGATCAAATCGTCTTGATCTTGTGTAGGTAGTAGGTATGAAAGGAGTTATTTCCTGAAGAAATTCCTCAAATTTATCAGATATTTTGGGCAATATAAATTGTTCTGGCACAGCTATAATTATTTCACTTGCATCGTTTTGTTTTTTTGGACCGTTAGCCCTGCTTTATTCTTATACTGTTTAATAATCCTACGATTTCTTTGTTTTCCTTGTTTCCTTCATGGATATTTGGTGGTTCTACAATGCCCAGTTGTCGAAAACAAGTAGTATGAAGGAAACGTTTTATTTGACATTCATTTTAACGAGCGTAGGATGACTTAATATCTATGAATCGCCGGCAATTGGTTATTCTGGGCAGAATGTTTACTTACCGCTGACTCTAACAACTTATAGTAATTGTGCCCTACGTAATTGGGCCTTATGATTAGCATACTCCTTAGTAAAAAAAAATGATCTGTTTCTTTAAACGAATCCAATCATCAGTGGATACTTCCTGTTTCTTACGTAGATGATTCTTCTAGGAGTCCTTAAGAATACCACTGAATATATATACTCCGGATCTTCTAAATGACTATTATTGAACCTCCATACATAGTTAGCTTTAATAAACTTTTGTTCTGGTAATCTACAATAAATTGTCAGCATTTCATGATGCAACCAAGCAAGTTTACATTAATACAAGGCAGTAGTTTATCATTTGCTAGACATAAATCAATGCAGCTGGACCCCTTCGAATGGACAAAAGTATGCCCCGGGTCGGTAACAAAATATCTCCTCTAGATGTCTACTAATTGATAGGTATTGACAAATTCAGCACATTGTTTACTCTCCCTTTTGTGCAAGAAAATATTAAAATCGCCTATAATAAAAAAGGGAACAAGTTGGTAATGCTGAACCAATTGCGCCAAGTGAAATAAGAATTCATCATGGCGTTGTTTCATATATTGCGCACCGGTCTTAGCATATACGCCTATAATTACTACCTCTCCATATTTACTGATTATAATACGCCCACTAAAATGTTTAATAACATCACGTACATTCACATCCACACGATGTAATATACCAACTCCACGTCTTTCTTGTGGCAAAAAGTTATTAAATTCATAATTCAAAGAAACATGTGTAGTTATAAGAATATCAATATTACGATCTTTTAATGTTTGTTCCGAAGAAAACCATTGCTTTACTGAAGCTGAAGTTTCCACGTTGAAAGTACTGATGCTATAGGTAGTAAATCAATAAGTATAAACAAAAATGTAAGAACACATATTGCATCGTTGACGCCACTATATTTGTTGTCTGATCAACACCTTTACAAGATTATAGCAATCACTCAAATCACACACAGTATGCCTTTTTTACTTACAAGATATTCAGTATACAATCTTCTTGATAAAACTAAATAACACCAGTCTTGTATTCGCTTTTAGCTAGCTCTGACCTACCAAATAGATTGGCCAAATTGGTAAATGGACTTTGGGTTTGTGTGTGTGTGTTTTTTTTCCACACTAGAGGTTTGCACAAGCACACTGGGAAGAGTATCCAAAGTTTTTGGACAAATGAAGAAAAACCAGACACTGCAGTGGGACACTCCGTCTCTTTGGGCGAAGTATCACACCTAGGAAATGAACAGGAGGCTGTCGCCTCTGAGTGTTTATCCTCCACCACACTGCTCACAACATTCACTAAGGAAGAAGTGAAATTAACTTCGGATGCTTCACTGACCGGAATTTCTTGAATAGCGACACTTGAGACTTCCTGCGCAGATACAAGTACAAGGGCACTAGGGAATACTATAGGTACTGTTTTTTTTTTCCTTACCCCTTTCCTGCACTTGTTGCCCTAGGTTTTCTGATACAGAACTGTCACTCTTGTTATTACCCGGTGGGGTAGAAACTATTGGGACTACTGTGGTATTGGTTACCTTTGCACTGTTCTTATTAAGCACTTCGTTTTCCGTTTCCTCAAGTTGCACACAAGGAGCAATATCATCATAAATCTCTTTGGCTTTACCTGCCTTATTAATTTCTGGGTTAGAAACTGCTCGTCCAATTTTTGGGAATTCTATGTCCGAATTTTGGAACTCAACAGCATCATTACTTGGAAGATTTACAGGTGCACGCTGTCTGGATACGTTAGAATTTGTATAGTTTTTGCACTCACGGTGTTGATCGCTTTCACAGTTATTACATGTAATTAGCGATTCGTTTTCAAATATCTGTATCTTGTATACCCCAATGGTAGTGTACATGGGAAGTCGCATTTGATTGCGACGTATATATATTGACCTACGGCCTGTAGGTACTGTCTTATAGACACATCAAGCACCTGGAAGACTAAATTCAACTTTCACTACATTACCGAATTTTGAGAAAAACTCTGCGACAGTTTGATGGGAAAAAGCATACGGTAAATAGGCAATGTTTAGCACTGCTATGTCTTCTTACTTGACTGACAGGATATGACTATGGAAAGTGAATGTAACAGTCTTACCTTTTTTTTAAATACTTGCTGAACGAGTGCATCAGTTGTTACCTGAATGAAAATCGAATGTTAGTACTGATTAAGTTCAATCTGCACAATTTCTTCCTCCTTTAATTAATTGTGTCGCAATATTATGATAAATCTCTTCTAAGTCTAATTTTTGCACAACTTAATGACAGTCGATAATATCGTGGTTGTGACGTCATGTAGATTATGTTGTGTTATTTGCTGTGAAGAAAGTTACAAAAGAACTCTCGCCACGCAATATCAAAACCAAAGATACTTATGTGCACACTAAAAATTGTTCACTTCTGAATTTAACTCTTTCCAATTCAACTTCTACACACACACACTCTGCGTCTACTGTACACACAGAAGCTCGAAGCCGACCACCCAGGTTGCTTACATCACGCCTTCTGTGTAGAGGAGAGAGACACACGTGCATAGAACAAAAGACTAGGAGGACAGTAGCGACACGTAGCGGACGGCGCATCGTTAGCAGAATAGTTGACTGCTGTAAGGAGCGTAGAATAATTGACAACCGTACAGTGCGTTAAGTCCGGGATAGGATTGTGGAAGGAATTGTTGAAAATGCAGAGAAAACGGGTTAAAGTTATTGAAGTCTAGGATATATTTTTGCGCTTAAACCATGAATAAAGGCGCGCTCCCACAGACTGCGTGCTGAGCTGCTGATCGTAGGGTGTAAAATGTGGATTATGGCAACCAGGAAAGATCGAACAAAATTCGTGTTGTGGGACTCGGTGTGCAAGGAAACTGGGGCATCCGGTTTGTTGACAGTACAAAAGTGACGATGGTTATTAATACGAATGTGGAGAGCACAACTTGTTTCCTCCACATAAAAGGCATCACAGAGTTTGCAGGTTGTTGGAAAGATAATTTGGATGACATCTCTGTACATTACTTAATCTATGGAATATGAAGTGGAAGATTGAACTTTCTATATATTCTTTAATCTATGGATGACGTCACTACCTATTAAATCAATTTATGGCAATGTACCACTTTACTGATATTGAGAAACTTGGTATAGTGTGTGATTTTAGGATCAGCTGTTTTGAAAGTTATGAACGCTAGGTATAGAAGCGCAGGAATTTTATTCGACATTGGTTTTTGTGAGTAAATAACAAGATATCATTTTAGAACGTGATAATGGGATTCTGAAGGTAAAACAGTAATATTTTGAGTTGTTTCTAGATGCTGTCTGTTTTGAGGAAAATGTTTACCCAACAATGTAAACAAATATTACTTTTATTCTTGGGATGGAATTTATATCCAATGCCTGTTTCTAAAGTCGGATATGGTAACTCATGAATGGAAATCTAAACCTACTTTTAGAGAAGAGTTACGTGAAATCTTTCTTTACGGAGAACTATATTTGTTACTTCACTGACTAATATTAGTATAGTCGCACTTCGACTATTGTAGTTGAAATCTCCCTGTGGAAACTTGTATGCTGCACTACTATATGGAAATAGGAACTAACCTATGCTAATTAGATCAGATTGTTTTGGTGTTTGTGGTTCCTGATCTAATGAAACCTAATATGTTTGATGGGATTAATCTGTCAATAGAAACTAACCTAATAATATGAGATATTCTTTCTTTATATACTATAAGAACTAACTTAGAAAGAATTGCTGCATCAGGTAGTCTATTAATATTGGAAATGGGAAGCACTGGTATGTATGCAGCTAATACTATTTACGCATGATATTCATTGTTTATTTCGTAACTGAATTAAAGGACTGAACTGCTATTTTATGCATGAACAGTTATGGTCTTTCAATTATTGTCCTAGTGGCTAGTCAAACTGTTAGAAGTAGAACCATATTTGAACTATCTTCATATTTTCGGCCAACTCGTACTGCATGCGTGCTATTTACGGGGAAATACAGGTTAGGATGTATATAACTTTAGAGGTGTGGCATCATGCATGGGCGCCGGTTTGCGGTGGTGGCGAGGAAGAATTCGTACGGACTAAGATGTTTCTAAGATTAAGTGGATGCTGAAAAACTAATCTCGGTTTGGTGGGGAATACTGATTTTGTGTCTGAGTCAAATTGGAGGATGTGGAAATGAGAGTGTAAGATTTGTTTGACCTTGGTTAGTTTAGGATGGAACTGGGTGATTAGAGCCTGTGGGTTGGGCGTCGGCGGACTAGGGATTTGAAGGGGTTGAATATGTGAGGGTGAACGGCGAATCTGTTTGGTTACAAGGTTAGATGGGTAGCAAAAATATATTCTGGACTTAACCTTCAATAACTTTAACCCGTTTTTTCTGCATTTTCAACGCTTTTCCTTCCACAATCCTATCCCGGACTTACGCACTTTACAGTTGTCAATTGTTCCACGCGCCATACAGAAGTGATCTGTTCTCCAAACGATGCGCCGTCCGCTACGTGTCGCTACTGTCGAATGTCGTCCTAGTCTTTTGTTCTATGCACGTGTGTGTGTGTCTCCTCCTCTACAGCAAGTTTACGGTATTAATACCGAAATATCACAAGTACTCTTTATGTATTAGTGTTTACGTGTGCGGAATAATATGGAACAATAAGCTGTAAGTACCCTTCCTTCTTACCATAAATTTACCTTTATATACAGTTGTGTGTAATTGCGTACATGATTCTCGTCAAGATATTACGTAGGTACGAATCCTTTCCTTTCTATTAAAATTTCACATATATGCTTCCCGTCTCTTGCTTGACCTGAGATCTAAACACCTTTAAAACTTTCTCGACTTTGTCTTTCTGCCCTGTCTCAAGGCTCCTCTCCCTTCATCCTCCACTCCTCCCCCTCTACTTGGACTGACCCTCCCTTTAATTAGTGGGCCTGATCCGACCTCTCTTAGCAATTGCGGAGACTCAAAAAGTAACCGCGTAAGTGAACCCGACACCTTAAGCCAACCTAAAAATTCTAAACGCCCGCAGCCAGTTCTCAACCTTTCTTTCCACACACTTTCAGATACCGAACACAAAGTCTCTCCTTCCCGCTATATTGAACAAGGCAACCTACTTAATGATTTCCTTACCTTTGCCCGTAACCTCAGGTGGCACTACCATTTGTAGACTCATCCTGACACCTCTCAGACCAGAACTTCTGACACCGAAACTCATCCCAGCCTCCACAAATTCCTTCCTCCCTCCAGTAAGGATCATCCCCTCTCCCTCCTAACCACCCTGTTAAACTGTACATTTCTTTCCTCTCCAAACAAATTGCTCACCCTGGCTTCACTGAGACGTTCCTATCATATCACAAACTCACAACTCTAGAACGAAGAGCTATCTCCAATCTTCGTTCTGATCCAACCATCATTATCCGCCCGGCAGACAAGGGATCCACCACGGTAGTCATGAACTACTCTGACTACCAAATCCGAAGCCCTCAAACAACTTTCTGATCCCTCGAGGAAGATCCCATCCAAATCATTCCTTAATAGGATCCACACCTACCTTCAAGCGCATGGACCCCATGAGGGGCTGTCGCGTTCCACTGTCTCTATACTCTATCCTGACAATCCCAGAACTTCTAAAGTTTACCTACTTCCCCAAAACCATGAACCTGGTGATCCCGGTAGACCAATAGTTTCCAGTATTGGCTCTCCCACTGAAAGAATCTCCGCCTTCCTTTATCACCATCTCCAACCGTTTGTCCAGGCTCTCCCTTCCTACATCAAGGATACCAACCACTTCTTCTCCACAACACATTTTATCTCTGATTCTCTCCCACCTGACACCACCAGTCGACGTGACATCACTGCATACCAACATTCCCCACACCCATGGCCTCTCTGCCCTTGAACACTTTCTCGACACACACCCATCCTCGTAAACCCAGTACACCATTTCTTCTGAAGCTAGCCCAGTTTGTCTCCACCATGAACAATTTCACCTTTGAGAACCAAAATTTCCTGCAAATCACAGGCACAGCGATGGGCACTTGCATGGCCCATCCTACGCCAACCTTTTCATGGGACGCCTGGAGACCCAATACCTCAACACCACAACTCTCAAACCTTTCGCCTGGCTTCGCTATATTGACGATATTTTCTTGATGTGGATCCACGGACAAGAGTCCCTGGAAACATTTCTGCTAAACCTCAACTGCACCTTTCTCGTCAAGTTCACCTGGTCCTTCTAAAGGGAACACGTAAATTTCCTTGATGTAGATGTCTGGCTCAAGAACAATGAGCTTGAGACAGGCGTTCACATCAGACCCACCAACAGTATGCAGTATCTCCATTTCAACAGCTCCCATCCATATCATACCAAACGCTATCTTCCATACGCTCTTGCTGTCCGGGGTTCCCGCATCTGTTCCGTAACTATTTCAGTACCCTCTCCCCAGTTCTCAAGCTCTGATGACCTGCTCACGGGCACAACTGCACCGTGCCCGTAATCACCCTAACTCCAAGCGACCTTCCCGCTAACATTCCGCATCAATAACAATCGGCACTCCTCCAAATCCCAACTCTGCACCTCCCCATACCAGAACACACTTCTTATCACGGCTGCACCTTTGACGAAACCTTTCGAGTCAGAATCCTGAAAGTTCTGAACCCTGACTCACCAACCACAGTAAGAAAGAGATGGGAGCAGACGTACATCTCCATGCTTTCCGCCAACTATGAACCCGGCTTCAATTGCCTGCAACTCCTTAAACGCAGTGCCGTCTTCTACTTCCTTTCTCTTCCTTGTTCCGTCTCTAGTTGTACTTTAATTTTATTCTATTTTTCTATATTGTTTCTTTGTTCTCCCCTTCATCTTCATCATTACTGTTATTTTTATTATTATTTCCCCCTCCCTTCCGATTCTTTACCCTCTTATTTCTTCACGAAGCCCATTACCTGCTCCTAGGAACCTTTGCACTTTCTTCTCCATTTGGTGTTTTCTCTGACCCATCTAGTCGTTTTCCCGCCTCCATATCCTGGCCACACTGTCACCCATCATCACTGGCAATATGGCGTTTCCTTAACACCACTCCCGCACCTGTCCGCTCTGTCCATTTTCCTTCGTACCAGTTGGAAACGCAATTGCGAAACGTACTATTTTTCTATAGTGTTTGTGAAGTTCGTGTGCTCCTATCTCAAGATTTCACTATGTAAGTATCCTTTTTTTTTCTACCTTGTTTACCATCCTATTTAAGATGGTAAAAAGATAGGGGGGGGGGGAAGGTACTTACATGTTAGAATACCAAGACAGGTGTACAGGAACTTCACAAACATAAAACAAAATCGCTAACGTTTCGCAAAAGTATTTTCACACGGTAGGAGAGAAAATGGACAGAGCGGACAGGAGCGGGACTAGTGTTAAGGATACGCCATTTTGACAATATATATATGAAACATCTAATATGGGGTAATGTCTATTCGTGTCTACACTGCACGATATTTTTCTATTTCTTTTAATGGGGCCCCCCCCCCCCCCCTAGAATTTGAGATTGTAGGTGGGGCTGTTTTCTCTATGATGTCTGTCTGTCAAAGGGTATAACAAATCATCCTTTTTTCAGACCATCGTCATCCTTTTGGTCTACTCATACATATAACATACACTAAATATTCATACGCATTACTCTTGTTCCCTATTTTTTCCACTTGTTCCAGAAAGTATTCACCCTCACATATTATTATCACATACGCACCTACATTTACAAATTTGTTCTGTACATCTTCACTTTCCGTATGTTCCCACCGATTGCCCATGTCACTGAAATCCTCACTTTCGATGACAGAATATAGAGATTTCATCTGTCACATTGGTATCAGAATCTTCAACAGCACGAGATTTCCTTCTCTTTGCACCTGTACCTTTGATTTGTTTCGAGCCTTTTCCAGCTAAAAGTCAGCACATTCAGAAACACATGAGCTGTACATCAAATGTTGTACACACACTAGAACTATTGTATTTTGACAATGGGCTCAAGCCACCCCGAAAAATGAACAAAATACAAGAGGTGAAATGAGCCCAGCATAAAAATACTTTTGAAAAATGATACGTAAACGAGGTTTCAATGCCTCTTAAATGAAGCACAATGAACTAATATATTAGGAAATTTAACTCTCAAGATGATTTATGTAGCCGCAACAGAAAAAAATGTAACATTTTTTTTTTTAAGTTTTGGTTAATAATTTTTCTAGTTTCCTGAAGAAGGCTATTTTATAAAATGAACGTATACATGAAAAGAGTATAAAACAAGCTTTAATTTTATATCCTTACGATGCAGTTAAAACACATTTTAATGTGTGAAAAATTTAGAGAACCATTTTTCTTTTTTTGGCTCGTAACACCTCCACTCCCTAGGGTTCAAAGCCACCCAAATTTACGATATGTACTAACAAAGTGGTGATTTGAAAGCAGTAATAAATATGTATATTATTTGCACAGGTGAACATGTTTTTCACAAATTATCTGTTATATTGGTATCGTAAAGCTACAGTAACAAGGAATTAACAGAAGAAAAAAAGATAAAATTAATTTGTGCACGAAAGGCAAAAATAGTTTTTTCTGTAAATCTGCACCTTACTGCCGATTTCAGATTATTCTGCGAATTCGCAACTTAACCGAGTATTTTTGGAACCTGGACCACTATTTTAGTATTAGCCGTTTTGTAGACTTAAGCGTCGTAACTTAGTTTTTCGTGATTAATAACGGAACTCTCTGATCCAAAAATACATAAAAGAATAGACAGAATGGAAACAATATCAGAAGGGTGGGAGGGTACGGATAGGTCCAGCCGATCACCGTTAAACTGAAGAAAATTTATAGGAACAATCTTAGGCTAATACCACGATGTTATTACATAAATAAAACGTAAATTAAATTAAATTTAAAACAGCGTTTATTAAATAAGGTTTGTAAAAGGACGTTGGACGTATTCTGTCAGGGCGTAGAGGATATATATTACTCCGGTGAGCTGCTTCAGTCGGTACGTGGTTCGGATGATGCGCGATAATATGACGTCACAATAATGCCAGCCAACCAAGATGCCTACTTCAATGGACCCAGAATTACGGGTGAGGCTAAACTTGGTTTATAAGCTTTGACCCCGAGAAAACATTAGTTTCCTCAGGCAAGCTATCAAGTCGCAAAGCAATAACGAGGTAAAATAAAATTCGTTTATTGAACTAGACAACTGATGCTGTCATTACATTATGTTATGTTCCAAGTTAGATTACCAAGTCAAACATTTTACATATAGAAGTATAATACATGCCTTAGCCATCTCAACTTGTCACTTTACATCATAACTGAAAATAGTAATATCATAACTGTAGCGTTACATCATATTTTGGAAATATGATGTCCTGACTCTTTTAAACATATATTTCCATTCAAAAATCAAAGTATAATTTGATTTAGCCTACGAGAGACCAACATGCCGAAAATCCCATCATCTAACGTTCTCCAATTAACCATACGATGTGCTTTTGGCTGCATCATCGCAACATAGCACCTGCGATGTAAACATTACTTCCATTTCAACGTAAGATAACGCACTAGCATTATATAAAATTTCTGTATATATTTACAACATAATGTTTGTTTACGTTATTCGTTAGTAAATAGATTAGTCTCTGTTAGTTCGGTTATTATCCACTGCTCAGTTAGTTAGCAATAAAACATAGATTACGTTATCCATGATACATGATATCGCACATATCCATTATAAAATTATTTCAACATTAGCTAAATTTGTAGTTGTAACCCGTTACGTTAATTCAGTGTTCGTCAGATGTGCATTCTGGCTTCAGTTAAATTGTTGCACCCTAGTAGTTCAAGCTACCCATAACAGGTATGATGACTCTTTATTTAAAAATAATAATAATAAATACACCCACAGTCACAACAGTTTTTTTTTATTCTTTTGTTTTTCGTGTATACATCACGTCAATTATTTTTTTCGGCCTAGATTTATACATTATTTACATACATTAATAAACTTATATACCACTGCCCCAACTCATATATTTTAACTTTCACTATCACCTTATAAGTTAGGTTCCAATGGCCCTGAATTGATGAGTGCATTCAACTGGTAATAGATTGTGACTTTGCCTCACATTCATCTTCGTCTTCAGCTGCATGTTCTGTCTATTTTGAAGCCCTGTGGACTCAAAATGGACATTCACAGCCCCTTACCTTGATTTCTAACCTGAAGAAGCATCCAACTGACAACGCGGAAACGTTATTGGATCTAGCAGCCACAATGTTCGTGTTCAGCGAGGATTCCCTGGTTGTTCCGAGGTCCTCGCCATATACTTATTTATTTGTATGAAAAATAACTATTTATCCATTTACGTGATAATATTCAACACATTCCCTACAGAAGAAATTCAAACTAATATCATACAAATAATTTTCAAATAAATGCTAGAATACGCAACAGACAAGATCCGAAAGCTAATGAATACAATCGTAATAGCAGTGCATTGCGTTATCATACTGCTAGATTAATGTATTCGATAACTTATATTCACATTAACATTTATTATTCTATTCCGATACAGATACATTAATTTACCAATGATGTAAGTACCTTGAGGCCAATAAATAAACAAATTCGCAACTAAAGAGGTCGTTGTCATATTTAAGTAATAGCCTAGTGAGCCTTGAGAAGAAACCGCGACTTCATTAAGAGAGGGTCATTGGATACTTCAACGAAGCATACTATTTTTTAGAGCAACATGTGATATTTAATATTTTCTTTGACTATATCTGGTAACAAATTAGCAATATAATTTTCGTCATCGCTGTTAACTTTCGTTCTTTCTACACATGTTCTAAAGAATAAGAATAAATACAAATCATAAGGCACACAATATTCTTTGCATCAGTGAAGTATGTAAAGAATTATCTTGCATAATACAGTCAGAATCGTAATTATTTCCACTGGTAATCCCCAACCACAATTTTTAGTCTACGTGCAGCTTATTGGGATCGGTAAAACGTGCTGTGAGTATATAGAAGAGAGCTGGTATAGGTACCAAAGCAACAAGCGACGAGTGAAATACTGGGTCTCGAAGTTGAGTAATAGCAATAATACCGTAAGCATGAAGCAGCCAGTGACCCATTAAAATCACTGCGTTCCTTATTTCACTGACCGTGCTCCAAAACAATGATTTCATGGACTGAAAAGAAAAAGAAAAATCTATAGTGGGCTACTTATTAACAAGATCACAGATAGTACTAGAGAGCCAATTCACATTAGAATTGTTCAAGGAATAATAATAACAAGGAATAATAATAATAATACCTAGGAAGTAGGAATAATGCAGGAAAAGAAGACGTATTTAATATGTATAAGGTAAAAAAAATGAAAATACATAAAGAGCACGTTACGTAAAAACTAAACACACAGAGTTACACAAATTATATTACAATATTTTGACCTTTAACGAGCGGTGTCGTTGTTGAACGAAGATTTGCAGTGAACAGAGTCTACCTTCTGGAAGACACATCAAAGTACGGAACAAGGTTACGTGGTACAAGGTTTGTGTGGAAAATACTTGGCAACGGATAGAGAATGAGAGTGTACGGAAAATGTATGTATTATGGAGAGCAAAGAAGGTAGATATGGGATTAGAAGTTATTGAAGATTTAGACCAGACTTTATTTTTCTCTCTAAATCTCGTCTAAACCTTCAATGACTCCTACCCCTCACCCACAATATATGATTTTTCCATATATCCACATTCTCTCCTCACCCACAATATATGGTTTTTCCATATATCCACATTCTCTATCAGTTTATAAGGCATTTCCAAAACAAAATCTTGCACTATCCTGCCCAGATAACTATACGCAATAGGTTAGACAATTATTCCATAATTTAATGTCCAGCAAGTGGCACCATCAACGCTCTTTTCACTATTAATTTTTGTTTATCAGCCAAGTGTGACGTCCTTTTTCTCGCTACTTGCTGGTTAACGTTTATTATTATGAGCGAAATATTGCAATACAATCTGTGGAACTTGTTTGTGTGTGATTACGTGACGTGATGTTCATGTAACTATCTTTTCCTCCTTTTTATTTTCAACTTAAAACATATTTCCAGTTTTCCTTTCTCTCAGTGGTATATATTTTATTAATATGTTCAATATTATATGACTTGGCGATTTCAAAACTATACGAGTCACTCACGTCAAATTTTATAAGAGGTAAAATCTGACTACAGAAGAAAGTGAGTGATCTTTAATGGATCATGAGTAAATGATCCCTTCCAGAAATCTGCAGATAAAACTACATGATTCTTATAGTATTGCACATCGCCCAACTAAACTTCTTTTTATGACTAACGTAGTTTCTGCTCCACTCAACGCGATAAGCAGGTTCTTTGTGTTTCAGTTTAAAATTGTCTGTTCCTGATTAAATGTAGTGCTTTCTCATTGTGGGCGAAATATACAATCCAGAATTTAATAAAACTTGTAAACACATGAAGAGAAAACATAAAAGGTCTCTTAAATCACAATCAAGATATGACAGTACCAAGTTTTAAGTCTAACTAAAACTAAAATTTCACATTAAAATTCACAAACAAATAACTCTACTTGTGCGCTTTAATGTTGTTGAAACTTCTTCAATTCACACATATTAAAAAAAAAATCATTGTATGAAGATTAATGCAGAATAATTAAGCAAGTCCCAGAATAATAGAAAGTCAGAGCATTTTGCAGTACACCCTCTTCTCCATTATCCCTCATGTACTTTGTCCACGAGTCTTCAAAACAGTTCTTCCTTTTCAGAAGTACCGTCATACGATGGTCAATGTATAAATTCATACCAAGGCTGATATTCTGAAGAGAAAAAACTGCGAAGTCTTTATGTGTCTTAAAATTTGAATTTCTTACAAGGAATGGCTTCCGGAATAGGAAGCGATACGGAATTATGCAGAGTTTACACAATCCTAAAAGCTATGTGTACGTAAACTATCAAAGTAGTTCTGTGGGGCTACTGTCCCCTTCGATGAGGACTTGTACTTAAAAGTCATGAACACCGAAGAATTAAATCTTTAATATCCCTTGAAATTTCCTATCCATAAGATATATCAGACAAAACCGTCCTCCCGCCTGGCCACGATTCCTTGAATTGCAAGACCCACTCAGTTTTCATTCTCGCAACTGAAAATTTCTTGCTCTTGCCTTTCATACAACTACTCTTCCCAATAAAAACTGCACTAATTGCTATGGTTAGTGTAACTGTTCTTAGGATGGCAAGCTGTATGAAAGGTACCAGTATGGATCGTTCTTCTCCACGTACACTGAATTCTGAAAAATTCTTGCATGATCTTTCAACGATCAATTGATATTCATCAAGAACATATACTGTGCCAAATTTTCTCAGATTCCTCTGTATGACTCCAAAACTTCTGTCATTTAGCTAGAAATAATGCCATCGGAAAAATATAACATATTTACAATTTGTGGTATATACCTCGAAAGCATTGAGCAAACTTCATTTGCTCCTTTGTCTCCTTCACGATACAGAAACATTTTAGAAAGGAAAATTTCTAAATGACTGTTATAAGAATCTTACTTATATGTATATATATATATATATATATGTATATATATATATATATATGTGTGTGTGTGTGTGTGTGTGTGTGTGTGTGTTACTGTAACACTGTTTTTGTTGTTATATCACGTTATTACATAAAGGTGTAAAATGGTGTTTGCTGTATCCATGCTAACTTTAAATAAATAAAAAATAAAATTTTAGATTCTTCAACACTCCAAAAGATTAAACTCAAAATTGCCGTGTTACCGCCCATTAAATTCATTTTATCTTATCTTTTTATCTTACCAAAACTGCCGTAAATCCAATACGCCCGGCACAAGGAGAAGAGGCTAAGAAACATGTATTTTCTGCATATAATCACAATTGACAAAGTATCATTATTATTATTTCCACGCGTGACCTCTCTCCTGAATAAAACTTTTAAGTTGCCTTTCACGTACCATTAATTCAGCAACTGTGGTACCTTTCGTGAAATCTGCTGATGGGGATTTTATTTTCACAGTCAGTTCTTTGCATTTAATACATGTGCCATATGAAACCATACTTCTAATCCGTCGTCTTTTATCCTACAATGAAGTTGTTTACGTAAGTAATCACAGCCATCCGACTGAGAAATGAAATCCTCCCTCATTGATAAACCAAACGTTCGTTGAGTGTTTGTACTTCTTACTCATGTTTGTTATGGAACCACGCCTTTTAAAAGCAAGTGCAATAGAGCCCAGTCAGGAGATTGCATATGTGCTACCACCAGGCTTCAGCAGCGAGCGTCTGATTTGGATGAATTGTGTGTCGTTGAAATAACTTCGCTGAGAGTTTTCAAACGACATCTCAACCACCTTCGTAGCCGTAGTAATTTCTGAGTTAGTAGTTCCTCAGTTGAAAGTTGTCGACGGGCAGACATAGATGATATATGAGGCTCTGAACTAGTCTCGCTCAGACCTTCACAACGACACCGAAACATATTTGGAGCCCCAGTAGTTCTCGAGTTGAAAGTTGTCGACTAACGGACGGGCAGAGCGGTGATACAAGGCTTCCTAGCTTTTGCTGCTGAAGCCTAAAAATAGTTCCGCAAATTGATATATTTGGGATATCGACTTGCCACAAACAAATTATTGTCTAAAAGTCGGCTCACTGAGTTTAATTTCGACCCACCTTTATTTCTGAGAATTCCTAACTTCCTCTGGGGAATCCTTTGCGCTCTCATTGCACAATTTTTGAATATGCGTTCTAGGATAAAGCAGGTTTGAAGTGTTTGACGAAAGCATACTGCACCAGCTCTATTGTGATTCTATCTATCTACGCCAGGTCTATCAGACCCCCAAAAGGGCTGCACCTAGAGGTATAAAACCCACATGAAGCTGAGTGAGCAAACAGGACGTAAGTAAAGAGAAGAAGTTGAGAAAGACGTGTACAGGGTAGTAAGTAAGTTGGGAGTAAATATTATATTATTGGTAACTATGGCAATATATGAGAAAGGAATCTTGTTTTGTTTTGACGTACTGAATATATAGAGCGCGTACAATTTACGTTTATCAGAGTAAAGTTGTAAAGATTCTTAAGATGTTAACGTGTTATCTTGGTACTACGTGTGGAAAACGTCATTAATAATATAAGCGAAATCACCAAAACTGTTAAATGAGATACTAGAGTACATAAGATTGTAGACATACTTTGAATATGTCACTAGAGAATAACGTTTATGTCCGTATTTCCGTTATGATTAAAGTCAGCTATAAGAGATTCTAATTTAGTATAAACTTTTTGTGGAAGTTAAGCACTTGAAAAGTTAGTGGCGACTTGAGGATCAGAAGCTTGTACATACTGCAGTTCATTAAGAAGATCTTAAGTACGATACGAGTAGATGGAGAAAGAGGAGAAGGAGGGAGAGGACCTAACATCATTGTTTGTTTCATAGGTGTAAATTTAAAATCTTCTACAAAAAATGGAAGAACCGTTGCTACATTACTTGATCTACGGAATGTAGATGGTTTAAGATTGAACTGATGATACTGGAGATGTAGACTGGAATTGCCCTTGTACAGTATCGTGCTGTGAAGAAGGAAGTGAGAGACCACTTGAAGGTATGGTAGTATTTGTAACCGCTGCAGTGCACGTAGTATCTTGATGAAGAGCGGTATAACAACGTTTAGAATTAGCATCAGACTTGTGCTGTGAATGAAACTTCTATGTAGGATCTGTTAAGTAAGAATCTTAGTTCAAAATATTAATTATGTTTTGGTAGTATGACTGCAAAGAATGTCAACGGATTATTGATATTGTAGATTAGATTTTGTCCGGTTTCCTGTTTTTCGTAAATATGCACTGAGAAACAGCATATTAGAATGATTAAATAATGAAATATTTATTAGAATTAATGAATGTTGTTTCGTTAAGTGTGGAGAAACCAGATTTATATGGTAGTAAGTCCTTTCATCTTGACAGACTGGCGACGAAGAATTTTAAAGAACTCGTGTGGTAGTGCACTGAATATGTAATGATGGTTACAGCCTTTTGAACATTTTATACCTGAGGTTGAACCTATCCAAAGTATTTAGAAAGATGCTAGCTAATTTGTGAAGTCAATGATCTTACGAACAGGAAACAAATTTTGTTGCTAATGTTTTCGATTGGTCCTGAAACTATCAAGATTGAAGATATGATTTCGCCTACGTCTATACCTGAATTAGATTTCTCAGAATTGAAAGCAACGATATTGAAGCATTTGATGCCAAGTCCAATTATGTGACTGAGAGGTACAGATTCCGACAATTTAAACAACAACCACGTCAGTCAATATCAGATTATATCTGTGGTTTAAAGCAACAAGCCAAAAGTGCAAATACAAAGACTTTCTATGTGACGCACTTAAAGAGCAATTGATATTAAGAATGTTAATGCGCGTCGTAAGCTTTTGTCGGAAGCAGAGTTGACGTTTCAAGAAAGTGCAAACATTGCACAGCAGTATGAATTAATAGATTATGACATTGGCTATATGTCTACAAAAGACTCTACAAAACTCGTCTAGAAATAAACAACAAAACAACATCAACCGGAGCAGAACGAATTTTATTCAAATAGTAATCTTCAAAATAAAGAGTGTAGTCAAGAGCCTACTAATAGATGCCGAAACTGTTTTAAATTCCATTAAAGGGACAAATGTCCAGCTATCAGTACACGATGTAGAGCGTGTGGGGTCCACAATCACTGGAGGATCATATGTGACAACAAAAGGAACATTAATAATGTAATGTTCCCCCTAATCTCGCAAATCACAGTAGCACGATGAAAATCAAGTATACGGCATATTTATAGATGATGTCTCATACACAAAAATAAACCATAGTTAGGGCGAGCCTAAAGATAATCAATGAATAATACAAGCTGTCATAAATAAGCTAGTTGAATGTGAATATGATACTGGTAGTGGTGCCAATCGGCTCGTCATTTTCGCAGTTAAATATTTGAACTTAACCTACAAAAAGTTTGAAGAAAGAAAACCTATGCGACCAACAACCAGGCGCTGCAGGTATTAGGAAATACTCATGGACGGTAGCTGTGAATAGCATCCAAACAACCGTATTATGTTACGTGGTCGGAAATTTGGGCCCGGAGATCATCCGAGGAAGAAACTGGCTAGACAATATTTGCCCATCCTTCCAACTTCAGAGAACAGTGGTCCAGGTCTAGATAACCTGGTGAAATTGTCAACTTCGAACTTACATTTGAATGAATTAGTTACGGGAAAAAAATGTTGACAAATAATTCTTACATTATGTGCAAATGAGTATTGAAACAAGAGAGTCTGACGAAAGAACGTTTCAGACCGGTAGAGTGATCACTAAAGATAAACGAATACAGACCATAGTAACAGGTAAGGAATAGGGAGTACAAGCGATAGTTTTGCAAACAAACATTGAAGTTCAGACTGAAGTTTCACAAGCAATCAGGTTTTCAGTAGTTGTCAGTTGTCTTCTACAGAAATAGATGGGAACAAACACGATAAAGAGGATACAAAGAAAGATTACGTCGAAGACAAGAGTAATCATCACAAAACAGATAAGAATTTGGTGCATAATATACCGACAAGATTTTTTGGTTACTGGTAATAAGAAGAAAAAGAGATCGGAATCGGAAGATAGCAAGAATCAGCGATTAATTACTGTTATCAAAGATATTGGATTTTACTCCATGTTTGATTGGCCACAGCTTTGGGAACAGAGAGACCGATTTTTACACTGGGTAGATCTGGATATGAATATCTGATAAAAGCAGAGCTAGAAATGAATATGAAGAACGTGATGTATTATGAAACAGAGTAATGTAATAGCAGTATTAAAGAATAAAAGAGATGTTTTAACTGTTTTCTTCCTTCAAACCGAATTACTGTTGTGTGTTATTGACTGGAATCAGACCAGTCAAATTACTGAATATAATTTGTTATTGACTGTAACCAGACCAGCAAGTTAGCTGGCTTTTTTTGTTATGTGACTTAATATCGCAAGTTTATGGATGTACACGGTTTGAAGTAACTTTTGAACATTTCTTTTATATATATGGGAGTTGGAAGAGGAAGAAATTATGATTTTTTATCAGCAGTGACAGTGGAATTGTAAAGTAAGAAACTTAGTTGAAAATATTAATTATGTTTTGGAAGTATGACAGCAAACCATGTCAACAGATTATTGATACTATTGATTAAATTTTGTCTGATTTGCTGTTTCTGGTAAATATGCACTGAGTTACGTATACGATTGATTTTATGATTGAATGCTTTTTATTAGGATTAATGAATGTTGTTTTATTAAGTGTGTAGAAACCAGGACAGGATCATTACAATTTTAATCAATTTTGCCACCTTGAATAAACTGTTCTAGTCTCTACATCACGAATAATGCCCTGACGCGTTACAGCGTATGCCGGCATGTATGCATTCCATTGATGTTGTAATATAGAATGGGTAAGAAAGGCGTTTGCATCAGTACTCCTAAAAAAACAAACAAAAAACACACTTCAGCACGTTACAGCCTACAGGTACAATAGGTTTGAGTCCCGGGATTGTAGCTTTGAAGAACATCTTCTCGTAAGTCATTGGGTGTAATCGAGAAGCCGTGTTAGCAGATGAAACATGAACTATATCCGGGGAAAACTTGTTGCCTTATAGTGATTGGTTTTGAATTTGAATTTAATTTTAAGACCTTTAAGCAATTTGGCTCAGGCCGGATGGATGATGATGGGATGATTGGTGGAATGAAGAAAATGAGAGGAAACGGGAGAACCCCGAGAAAACCCACGCACACGGTGTTTTTCCACCACGAAGCTTACATGGCACGAGCAGGGTTTGAACTGAACCTCAAGCGCCAGAGGTGAGCGCTCTAACCGTTTGAAATGAACCCCAAGCGCCAAGAGGGGCGCTCTAACCGTTTGAACTGAACCCCAAGCGCCAGAGGTGAGCGCTCTAACCATTGATCCACCGCGGCCCTGGTAGATTGGTCGTTCCGCATAAATACCATGTGACTGATTGGAAGGACTAATACTGACATTATTTTCTACAGATGTATATGAAGAAATTTCCATAGCATTATTATCTGAATCATTAATTAGTGGTAGGATGTTATTATTATCGATGTTTATCGATACACTTCCATTCGAAGGGGAAATAATCCCGGCATCCACCGTTATCACTGATATGGGAAGTACGTATGTACAAATGTAAATATGTACTACGTTTGGTTATCAATTGTTATCGATGTGTGCCTGTAAAGATTTTATTTAATATTGGAAATTGAAGTTTTAAAGATTTTTTATTGTGTTGACATCGTTGTTGTTAAACCAGAAATGAAGTTTTTAATGCTTGAATTTTTAATCTATTGTTAATAAAATATGGAATATTAAATTAAATATAAATGTTATGATGGATGATATGAATGAAGAACTTTTAGATTGATTATTTTATACATGACGTCAGGTTGTGAGAATGTACAACTTATTGTATTGGAACTGGAATTATGTGACGGAATTTCGGTTAAGCTTTAGCGATAGAAGATTTCTGAATGTTTTAAGGTTTTATGAACTCGACGAGCAAGGAAATGAGTGATATGTAATACAGAAAAACTGGAAATGATTCCAAATGATAGGAGGTTTGTTGTGTGAAGGAATTTATGACGAAGAGAATTGTAAGATAGACATCAGTGTCACACATACAATTACATTCAATGTAAGAAATGTGATTAGAGAGTCAAAGAAGGGAAAATAAAATAGCTTAACACAGCTTAACCTTTTATGTTCTGTGTTTATGGCCAGGAAATAAAGGTTTCATGTCGGGAATAATTAGGGGATAGCTGAATTTTGGTCAGTTATTAGACCATCACTAGAAATGCATTTTCTCAAAAGTCCCGCCCCTCCCCCCTGTGCCTCCCTCCCCGAACTACAAAGTTAAAGACCTTCAGAAATTGTATTACATCTCCGTAATCAACAGACATAACGATATGATTCTTTTTTGTTATAATTCTTAGATAACAGGTTACAAAAATGTTTATCATGCGAAATGCGCTATCGCTAGTAGTTTTGCCGTAATTTAGATAAAAAATGCAAATTTTTACACTTTTTACAGTGTAGCTTGCTTAAAAGTCACAATATGAAAAATATTTGAAATAAAAGTTGTTGTCTGTTTCATAAGCTTTAAAATGATGTATATATCAATATGGTTGAACAATTACTGTGTTAGCTAGTGAAGTAGCAATGATGCGCAACAGCGCGCGAACAATGCGTTACCTTCGCCCTATCACCCTAACCACATTAGGCAGTTGTGAGCTGTCGACAATTATAACAATTTGCCTTTGCTGTGTAGTGGCAAGTAAAGTAGGTGATGAATTGGTAATGTATTTTGGTGGCCTTTTCATGTGATATATCATATAACCAGATAGCATGCCAGCTTGAAACAAGGCTGAGTCACGTCAAAATTGCTATGCGGGTAGCGAAAAAAAGAAGAAAAAAGGAGGAGGTACTTAAATTGTAAGCTATTTTCTGTGCCCAGCAAGAGCAAAATTGAATCCCAGAGAATTTATTACTATAAGGTTAGTCATATTTCAATTAGTTGGAAATTAAATTTAGTGGGTAATTTTAGTTTTTTATATAACTTACCTTTGAAGATGTGGTATTTCCAATTGAATGTTGTAGGTTATATATTTTATTTTCTGCATTATATATAGCGTAGTAATCAGTTATCATTTTAAATAAAGTTTATCATGAAATTGTGAAAAATTACGTAGCGGAATTAATGCATTGAACTTAACAAATTACTTATTTATTGGAAATACAATGAAAGAAGTATGGCTGGTTTTGATTTATTGTGTAATCGTAGTGGGAAATCTCGTGAAAGAGAAACTGTAATAGTGAAATGAGAATTACGAACGTTACTGAGTTAGTTTGAAATGAAACGATGGCCTGCACGAAAAGTTGGAAGGAAAAAGTACTATTCAGGTTCACAGCGCGTGCATGCAGAACTATACAAGACATACGAGTGCCAAAGCTGATCATACATCAATGCAGACCGATAACACATCTCATCGTTCAACATCTTCAACTTGTTTAAGGACCTCAGAATAAATGTTCGATTTAAAAAGAAACTGCTTCTTTTGTGGAAAAAATTCGGTGTTGAAACTTCATCAGAGCACAGTGTTTTCACATGGTTGTGATTTAGAAATGAGGAAAAATCTTATCAAGAAATTTGAAAATGCATCTCTAGTGAAGGTCTAATAACTGACCAAAATTCAGTTTTATCTTAATTAATCCCGACATTTGCCCCTTTTTTCCCTATATTTCCTGGCCTATAATTTTAGTACAACGAACTTCGCTTATTTCGCTAGAGTGAATTCTCTAGGGTGAAGTTATATAGTTAAGTTTCTCCCCACCTCTGAGCGTAAGCCGAAGTACATAAAAGCTTGCATCTTGACTGCTCACTGGAACTGTATGATACCACAATCCTTCATGAAGAAGAAGAAGAAAAAAAAACGAAGATACCCAGAAGCGTTTGAAACCAGCCCAGATTTGAGTCAAATTAATACAGCCCGAGATTATTGGAAATCAAATAGGTTATATATAGAATCACCATTTTACTACATCACTACGTTATATAGCATATTACTACTTCGTAAAACTTTGGTAAACTTTATTTTTATATGGGCCAGTCTAGTAACTTTGGACTTCGGCTCGTCACGATTCGCCTGTAGCTGAATCAACACCCATGCCCCTTCCGGGACTCGAACCCGGAACCTTCGAGCCGATGGCCTACCGCCGCAGACCGCTCGGCCACCCGGGCGGCAATACTACTACGTATATTACTATAAATTATTACATAATGGCGCCCAACATGGGGCTCGAGTAGCAAACGAGGGAAGTAGAGTGAGTTCCAGTGATGAGGATATCATGAACAAGAATGTAGTAGCATCAAAACCAGGAACTCATTGCCAGGAGGACCGAACGAAATTAGGAGCTATTAAAACTGAGCATATAAATACAAGGTTGGAAGAGATGTTCTATCAATTCATAAAACAAGAAATAGAGGAGGGAAGAGGAAAAAGAAAGACGAAGACAATTAGAAGAGGAAAGAAAGATGGAGAAGGAAGAGGAAAGGAACGACGAAGGCAACTTGAAGAGGAAAGAAGGAAGGGGAGGAAGAGGAAAAGGAAAGTCAAAGGCGACTTGAAGAGGAAAGTAG
>JAGDQP010017241.1:0-12700 GCA_022664845.1 Lepisma saccharinum | reverse complement strand
AGGAAAGGAACGACGAAGGCAACTTGAAGAGGAAAGAAGGAAGGAGATGGAAGAGGAAAAGGAAAGTCAAAGGCGACTTGAAGAGGAAAGTAGAATTGAACATGAAGAGTTAGTGGATATACCACATGATGCTTGTGGTAGTACGTCTGATCAATTGGATATTCCGGGTTGAACTGCACGGAAACGATAAGGATATTCAAACTCAGGAAGTTAGCGTGCAAGGAATTGAAAGCAACAAGCAAAACCAAATAGCAAGGTCGATATGGACATATTGGATTTTACGACATCGATCGATATCGTTCAACGACATGGACCCCATATTGGATAGCAAACATCTTGGCCAATATCGGTCAACGATATAGATCGACACTGCTCAATATTGGGTATCGACATCACTCAATATCGATCTTTGACATTGTGGACATAATGTAATTTGATTTATTTACTATTTTAAATAGGAATCCCATTTTTTATATAGGACCACCAACATAGACAAACCAATAAAAAATAGTAAAACGCGTCAGAAATTGTACAAAAAAATATTATGTAGCTAAAGTTACATCACTTCGCTTTGCTAATGGATTGTAAAATTTGTTGACCACAGCTAGTTTGAAAAATAATGTTATTTTCGATATTGCGTTCATGCTAAAATTTGTAGTTCAGCTCAATTGTAATCATTTCACGTCTCTTCCGCTTTTAACTTTTTTACATTTTTTTGCCAAGAACTTAAGAGAACAATGGCCATGATTACAATGAAACAACTTCTGAAAGAAATGATGTAAAACAAATGTAAATAAATATAACTTTAACTTATCCTTCTACTAAAGGGAACTTCTCTTAACAACTACATAGCCTCGAGAAAATACTCTACTTCCTACCGTACAAACGACACAAAAATGTAACATGTTCCCCGGTTCTGGCGATGTACGATAACTAGCGTAATAAATATTACTATAAATCTTGTTGGCTTTTCTATGTACTTACAGTGATCAAAGACTCCTTATGAAAATAAAAATAACTTTAACACTTTATTTGCCTATGTTCTTCCCGTGGAAGAGCAGGTTATGAACAATTTGTCACCAAACAAAGCTTGCCGTGTGTAGACTACAACATGAAGTTTTATGTTTTATCAGCAGAGGGATATAGCGTCGCTTGAATAAACATCGGGTTGCACATATGTAGACCGACATTGATCAATATAGATATCGGTTAACGACATGGATCAATATGGTTCCATGACGGACGAGTGCTCTATTTTTTTAATTTTAATTTATTGATTAAGAACAAAAAGTTTTGTAAAAAATATCGATTTATTCTCTGCACAATACTTACTATAGTTTTAGAAAATAGGTAAATAGTGATGCCTATAATCGATGTCGATCCCACATCGATCGACGTGGGCTCAAGCGGGCCGCTCTCCCGCCCACTTTAACGATGTGGGGCGATATGGGTCCCATTAGTGGCCAACGTGCATGTGCTACTGGGGAACAGCATGTACAGAAGTGTCTAGAGTGGAAGATATAATGGAAACTGACCAAAGTAAGGGACAAGTAATATTCAAGAATGATGTACAGGAAAACCAAATTGAAAGGGTACTGGTGAAGGCAGATGGACAATCGTCGGAGATATGTAAATGAAATACAAACGGTAAAAGAAAATAACAACTAAGCAAGTAAGAAGTCCAGAGGACGTAAAGCTCAAATCTAAAGGTAGTAGTAAAGATGGTAGAGAGTTAGAGATAAGGCAATTGACATGGAAAGAAGAGAGAGAGAATAGAAAAACAGAAAAAGAAGAAAAACAAAAACAATTTGAACAAAGGCTGAAATTAGAATTACAAGGAGTTGTGAGGAAGGATATAAAACGTAGCGCTATTTTGGTAACAGAGACTGATAAAACACAAAAGGGAAGATAGTAATGTTATAGACATTAGAGACATAAATATGACAAATGATGAGATGATGGAGACATATGAATAAAGTGTTAATGATGTGGAAAAGGATAATGAGACTAGTATTATCTATGAAAGTAATTTAATGACACAGAAGTATGTGAGATCAACAATCGTTTTCAGCATGTTCGGTAGTTAAGAAGAAAATAGATATTATTTTACAGTTTAATCAACGTGCGAAAATTTGTCTAGATGCCAAGCAATATAAGAGGACTTTTAACATATGTGCAGCAACTTTTCAACTCATAAGTAAATATCATCTAGAAGTCTAGAACCTATGTATTTCGATCAGTTTAATTAATTATACGATCAACTGTATATACGGTAATAGTCATTACTATTAGATAGAATTACATATGAGTTCTTGCAAAGAATGATGAGAATTAAGTGTGAGATTGATTTAAATGTATTATGAATGAATATGTCTCCCGGTAATAATAATAATTAAAAAAAAACCGAGAGAGAAAGAAAGAAATATAAGAACAAAGCGAATTAATGTATCAAAAATGTATGCAGAAAATACTGAAATGATAATAAAAAATATCATACAATAAGAATTACATGAAAATGAAAAATAACTGATGATAAATAAGTTATTATATATATATATATATATATATAATATATATATATATATATATATATATAGAGAGAGAGAGAGAGAGAGAGAGTGATGCCAGAGACCCAGATGTAAGGTCTGCTCCATTTTCATCACTTCTCCCACAATCACTATTAATAATGCTAATGGTCGGTACACTCTCAATCCCAAGGGTACATGCCACACCCCTAATGTTATATACATCCTAACCTGCAAGTTCTGTGATGCCTTTTATGTCGGGGAAACAAGTTATGATCTTAACATTCGAATTAATAAGCATCGTCACTTCTGTACTATCAACAAACCAGATTCCCCAGTTTACTTGCACACCGAGTCCCACAATACCAATTTTGATCTATCTTTCTTGGTTGCCATAATCCACATTTTACCCCCTACGACTAGCACCTCAACACGTCGTCTGTGGGAGAATGCCTTTATTCACATTTTAAGCGCGAAAATAAAACCTGGCCTTAACCTTCAATAACTCTAAGCTGTCCTTTTCCTCTGCATTTTCAACACATTTCGACCCACGATCCCACCTTGTACTTACACGCTATACAGTTATTATTATTTCAAGTTCCGGATACCTACGGGCTACAGCTGCCAGTTGTTCTCCAGTTTTGATGTTTTGTCCGCTACGTGTCCTCACTGTCTCTTCAAACTTGTACTTTGTGAACAAGTGAACTTCGCTCTCTTCCTCTCTACTTGAAAAAGTGTGAATACACGAAATATAGTGACTTTTTTTTTTGTGTACATGTGAATATGTGTGATCTAGTGCGTTAGTAAGCTGTAAGTAATCCTTTTTTCTCCTTCATTTGTCTAAAATTTATCTTATATATATATATATATATATATATATATATATATATAAAAAAAACCAGTACAAAGGAAAACCGGGAGGGAAATTTAAGACAAATGAAGGAGAAAAAAGGATCTTACAGCTTAGTTTCGCATTAGATCACGCATATTCACATATACACATAAAAAAGTCACTATATTTCGTGTATTATACATTTTCAAGTATAAAGGAAGAGAACGAAGTTCACGTGTTCACAAAGTACAAGTTTGAAGAGACAGTGGCGACACGTAGTGGAAAAAGCATCAAAACTGGAGAACAACTGACTGCTGTAGCGCGTAGATTTCCGGAACTTAAAATAATAACTGTATAGCGTGTAAGTACAAGGTGGGATCGTGGATGGAAATGCGTTGATAATGCAGAGGAAAAGGGGAGCTTAGAGTTATCGAATGTTAAGGCCAGGTTTTATTATTATTATTATTTCAAGTTCCGGAAATCTATGCGCTACAGCAGTCAGTTGTTCTTCAGTTTTGATGCTTTTTCCGCTACGTGTCGCCACTGTCTCTTCAAAGTTGTACTTTGTGAACATGTGAACTTCCCTCTCTTCCTCTATACTTGAAAACGTGTAATACACGAAATGTGTGTGACTTTTTTATGTGAATGTGTGTGATCTAATGCGAAACTAAGCTGTAAATAATATTATCCTTTTTTCTCCTTCATTTGTCTTAAATTTACCTTATATATATGACAAATGATTTATGAAATGTATGAACAATGATTTATGAGTATTGAAATGAATAAGAATTGGAAGTTGATCAATAAAATAATATATATATATTCATATGAGATGGTAAAAAAGGTAGAAAAAAGGTTCTTACATGTTGCAATATCAAGACAGGTGTACAGGAACTTCACAAACACACACAGAAAGCTGTTACGTTTCGGAAAAGCGTTTCGTTACCATGTAAGTACCTTTTGTCTACCCTTTTTACCATATATAGTATGGTAAAACAGGTAGAAAAAATGATACTTCCATCGTAGATTCTGGAGACAGACGTACAATAACAACACAAACACAATAGAAAAACAGTACGTTTCGCAAAAGCCTTTTCAACTGGTAAGAATGAAAATGGACAGGTACGGGACTGGTGTCCCGTACCATATATATATAAGATAGTAAAAAAGGATACTTACATGGTAGATTCTTGAGACAGGTGTACAATAACTTAAAAAACACAATAGAAAAACTGTACGTTTCGTAAAAGCGTTTTCAAATGGTGGGAGAGAAAATGGACAGAGCGGACAAGTGCGGGCTGGTGTTAAGGAAACGCCATATTGTCAAGAGAAACGCCAGTGAGTTGAGTGTGTGAGGATACACGGCGAATCTGTTTGGCAACAAGGTTAGATGGGTAGCAGGGTGGGCCGAAATGTTTTTTCAGATATTGGGGCCCAATGTTTTTTGCAAAACAAGGAATAAAAATATGATACTAGTTTCCACATTTCGAGAATTTATCCAAAGTTGTGCATTGGTACGGAATTTAGCCATGTCATATGTGGCCCTTCTTTGCAGTCAAGCGTTTTTGGTACTTTTCAAATTAAAATTTTCGTGGGCTCCGGGGTCCGGCTAGATATTTCTTGATCCGGCTGTATTTCAACGACCAAATATAACGTAACATTCTACAACGTTTGCACGCTACTGAAACTTAAATTTCAAAAAAAAAAAAAAATAAATAAATAAGTAAATAATTTTTTTAAAATAATATCGACCGGTTTTGGGCCCCCTCGAGAAACATGTTAAAAAGTTGTGTTTGAGTACCGTGCAAAAGTTATAGAATGTTATGTTATGTTTGGTCGTCCCAAACACAGCCGGATCAAAAAATATTTATCTGGGCCCCGGGGCCCCGAGAAAATTATAATTTTGAAAAAGGCCGTGTTTTTTCAAAAATTGAGCTTGAGTAGCGTGCAATAGTTGAAGAATGTTATGTTGTGTTTGCTCGCCGAAACAGTGGGATAAAAAAAAAATCTAGTCGGGTCCCGGCGCCCGCCAAAATTTTAATTTGAAAACGGAAAAGAAGGGCCACATTTGACATGGCTAAATTTCGTACCAATCCACAAATCCCACGAACTAATTTTCATAACTACTCGAACCCCAAAATGTGGAAATTGGTATAATATGGCTTTGTACCGAATGGATCTTGTGAAACTAACTTAGCTGTCCTACTGTCTCACGCCACGGATGCCCTAGCAAATAGACAAGAACTTAACGTCATACCTAGACTTCTCCAAAGGATTTGAAACTGTCAATTACAAACTTCTTATACACTTGCTTGCTTCCAGATTTAGTATACACGGACCCATTCCTTCTTCTTCTAATTATTTCCTTCAGCTTCTAACATCATATTTGACTGACAGAGAACAACGTGTCGTCTTCCCTGGTAGCACATCCAAGTGGCTCCCCATGCTTTCAGGTGTCCCTCAAGGAAGTTCCTTAGAGCCAGTTTTATTTTCCCTCTTCATTGATGACTTATGTGAACAGATAGATAATTCTTGCTCGGAACTTCTTTACGCTGACTGCAAAATTTTTAAGACAATTCAATCTACTGAAGATACTTTCTTCCTTCAAGCCGCTATAGATTCTGTTGAAATGTGGTGCAATAATTGGTTACTGAAAGTCAATCCTTGCCAAACTGCTGCAATGCGTTTTTCCCTGAAAACCCATAACACAAAATGTACGTACACATTAGCCTCATCTAATATACCATGGGTAGACTATTACAAAGACCTGGGTATCATATTTGATGAAAAACTCAATTTTACTCCTCATATTGAATTCGTAACTTCTAAAACACTCAAACTTCGTGGACTTCTCTACAGGTTTACCGATATTAAAGATTTCAGAGCTCTTCGGTCATATTTTCTCACTTGTGCACTTCCTACTATTGAATACTGTTCATATATCTGGTCTATGGCTTGTGAAACCAATTTATCTAAATTGCACAAAGTCCAAAATTTCTTTATCCGCATTGTACAACACAGGGTATCCAACCTGTAACACAAATCTTACGTAGATATTTTGAACCTTCTTGACTTAGGACACACGAAGAAAACTAAATGACTTAAAATTTCTTTATAAAATAATGCAGGGTACACTCAGGACCAACTACCTTCTTCCATTTTTTAACCTACGAGTACCCAGACAAAATTCTTGTTCAAAACTTCATTTCTACCTCTCAACACTCAGACTGTGTTTGGTCTAGCGATCTCTTATATACAGATTATCATATTTTTACAATACTCTTCCTTTGCCACCAGATTTCTGCCTCAGTAAAAGTAAATTTCGAAAGGCGTGTTATATAAATCTAGAATGAATGTTAAAAAAAATCTTATTTCCTATTGTATAATTCTTTGTTGTAGTTGTTATTTTCATTGTTATTTCACTTTGTTACAAGAACGGTGTAAAATGGAATTTGCTATATCCATGTTAACTTTTAATAAATAAATTAAAAAAAAAAAAATTCCTGGTATGGCAAAAAAAAAAACAATTGGGCCCGTTACAGGTCCACGGGCCCAATTAAATATTATTTTAGGACGGCCATATTTGGCATGGCTTTACTTGATACCCGTGATCAATTTTGATGAAAACTCGAACGTCAATATCTATATATATATAAAAAAATCGGCCCACCCTAAAGGGTAGCCTCGGTTGACTAGTTGACTAGGGCCTCCTGGAAGCGTTAGTTGTAAATTTCAGCAGCAGAGGTGGTGGAATTCAGACGTTGTTCTCTGACTGCAAGGGAGAAAGAAATCGCTTTTTTGGTGTGGTAAGGGTGGTAACTTGAGTAGTGTAAATACTGCATATGGTTGGTAGGTTTTATGTGAACGGAAGTATTGAGGGTGTTGTTTTCTAAAGTGATGTCCATGTCAAGAAATGTGACTCTTCTGTTAGAGATGGACAAAGTGAACTGGGCAACAAGGAATTGGTTCAGCTGTTCTAGGAATGTGCTGAGACTGGATTCATCATGAGTCCAAAACATCAAGGTATCATCCAAGAACCTTATCCAAAGTAGTGGGGCCAAGGGCTGAGTTTGTAAGCCAACATGTTCGAGCTTGCCCATAAACAGATTGCTATGAGCAAATCAGTACTTTTCGAAATCCTGAATATAATTACATTCACAACATTGTTCGGGATTTCGCTTCTTTGTTGTTTCATTAGGCGCTATGTTCAAACGTCTTTTGTTAAAGACTAGTCGTTTTGTCCTTCGTTTGTTTATGTCGATACGTTTTTGTTCCGCACACTTCTTCGTGTCAACAGTTCTGCTGTTAAGTGATTTTTACGTACCGATCGGTACATGGAATCCTCTGTACTTCTTATCTTTCGAATACACATGTCTATGGTTCAAGTGTTTAATAATTTGCTGGTGTCTAAACTGTTCGACTACGTAAAGTAACCAGTTTTCGATAAATATATGTTAAGTCTCATCAACAAGCACAGCAAATTAGAATGGCGCAGTGCGGTAGTGAGGTGACGTTACGCGCCTATCAATAGATGTTTGTACTTTTTGGGGTATCTTTATGTAATATTTTTTGTTGTTATGGCTACGAATGTGATTCTCGAGAAATTCGATTCGAATATAATGGATATTCAAGTCTATCTGGATCAATTCGAAACATTCTGTGACGCTTACAACGTGAAACAAGATAAAAGAGTTTCGTTATTTTTAGCGAATGTAACACATGACATTTTCGCAACACTCAAAGATCTCGTGGCTCCCGAGAAAGTACTCGAGAAAATTCAGTCATTACTTAAGCAACATTTTGGCTATCGGAGGAACATTGTAGTTGAAAGGTATAGATTTCATACCTTGCGTCAAGAGGAATTTCAGTCTGCAGCGGATTTCCTCAGAAATCTCAGGAGACAGATCATGAAGTGTGACTTTGGAACACATACAGATGACCTACTTCGAGATCAAATTGTGGTCGGAGTCTTCCGAGAGGATGTACGCCGTCGGCTACTAGCCAACGAAAAGTTGACACTTCAAAGAGCTATAGATTTGCTTAATCTCGAGGAGCAGGTGGAAAAAGATGCTCGTTTTTTTTACAAGGTCAAATCAAAATCAATAGCTCACACAGATGAAATGCAACAAGCCACACGTGGAAAGAAAACGGAGGTCCCGTCAAATCGTATCTGTTACCGTTGCGGAGGTAAACATCTGGATGACAGAGGATACAAAACTTGTTTTGCACTCAAATTGATCTGCAAAGGGTGTGGAAAACGGGGACATATCATGTGTATATGCCAAGCTAAAATCACTTAACAACAGAACTGTTGACACGAAGAAGTGTCCGGAACAAAAACGTATCGACATAAACAAACGAAAGACAAAACGACTAGTCTTTAACAAAAGACGTTTGAACATAGCGCCTAATGAAACAACAAAGAAGCGAAATCCCGAACAATGTTGTGAATGTAATTATATTCAGGATTTCGAAAAGTACTGATTTGCTCATAGCATTCTCCCGGAGTTCCCAGAAATGTTGCTTTAGCAATTCCCTTGAACTTCCGAAAAGAAAAACTGCTCTTTACTATAAATAAAACAAACTAAAGTTTTCATATCGCTCATTCCATCACAACCATTTGAGTTCATTGGAAGTGATACTTCCATTTATGTTCCTCCAAGTTCATTGGATATGCGTAAATTATGTATAGTCTCGAAACTGTTAATATGCTTACAACTTCACTTCCGAAACGATCATTCCAATGATGTATGAAAGGTCACTGTACAAATAAGAGTGGTCATGATTGGCCGACATTTGGCTAATCATAAAATCGCAGACAAGATATCTAAGTACCTAGCAACAAGATAAATAAACATAAGAAGAAAATTATCTACACTTCCTGAAACTTGAAAATAGAAAATGAAATGAATTACATAATAAAGAACATTTTTTTTTTATTGTAATTTTTTATAAAATTGTTTTAGCTAGCTTCTGTACATGCTTTTGTAGAAAATAGTTTTAGTAGCAGTAGAAGTCTAATATCTTTCGCGTTTCATTTAACTTTCCTGTAAGCACCATCTGTTCTAAGTTCAGCTTTTGATCTTGACATAGCAGCGAAAACATCTAATGAATGAGACCCGGTTTGTATCTATCTCTCCCTTTTTTAGCAGTCACAGAATAGTAAGGTTCATACGTTGCTTCTTGCTCGCTTGAAGATTTCGATTCGTTCACATTCTCGTTCATTATAAGTCTCGCTGTTGATAACGACTTATCTGACCTGACAGAAAAATCTGTAGGGAATCTTTCATTAAGTAGCTGTATAGACTTGTTATTGTGTAGCACATAATCTTTGTGCCAATTAGGTTTTCGTTTCCTTCTTGCTGGCCTCTCTTCATTAGGTTGTAGTGAGGTTCTTTGATTTCCTGCTACCTTATCTCCTTGATCCTGATTTTTACTAACATTGTTTTTAGGTTTCTGTTGAAGACCTACTGAATCAAAATATAGTTGATGTTTATGATAAACTCTATTTGTTCCGTTTACATTAACCAAAAAAGTATTGAAACCTATCTGTTTAACTAAAATTCCTTGTAATAGTCGTGGTTCTTTACATTGATTAACCACCCATACTTTTTTACCGACTCTATTGACATACGGTGACCTGACCGTCTTGTACTGCGTAGGTTTACTACATAATAAATTGTACCGATTTCGAGGACGGTAAGAGAAAATGATTGATGCCGGAGCCTGACCTGTCACCGTGGATGCTGTAAAAGCTAAAGCGTAATTTATCTCTTCTAACCATGTTTGTATTAAGAATCTGTTGGCGTGTTTACCATTAGCTAACCACTTCTTTGATAGAGTTCCTTTTACCGTTTGGACAGCCTTTTCTGCAACCCCATTGCTGACCGAGTGTCTAGGAGGTGAATGAATCAGATTAATGCCTCTTTTGTTACAGAAGGATAGGAAGCGTTCTGATTGAAACGGAGGTCCGTTATCTGCTACCACAGTAGATGGGAATCCATAAATTTGAAAAATATCATCCAACCTCTGCATAGATTCATCTGCCGCTGTAGAACGGACTGACTTCACTATTATTAGTTTTGAAAAAACGTCTACACAAATGAGAAAATGTTCACCTTTCCACTCAGCAAAATCAACATGTAAACGTTCGAAAGGGTATTTCGTCTGCGGCCAAGACTGAAAAGCATTAGCTACCGGTTTGTTCCTAGACGATAAACATACGCTGCAGCTAAGACAGCAGTCTCTCACATCTTTATCCAATGCTGGCCACCATATGTGTTCCGATGCTGTCAAAAGCATCTTTTTTATACCCCAATGCTGCATATGCAAACCATGTATGTATTGATCTCTTAATTTCCTTGGTAAAACTAATCTTTGACCTTTCCATAAGCAATTATTTTGTATAGTCAAACTATGACGGAAACGAAAATATTCTTCCATCGGTGTATCTTTGTATTCTTTTGGCAAGGATTGGCCACCCATCTTTGCACCAAGTTATCAATGATTGTAACTCCTGATTTATACTAGTTTGCTCTTGTACTTGAGTAAACGTTATAAGATTGCTCTCCCATTCCAATATAAAAGTATCTGATTCGACTGTATCCTGTGTCTCTTCTGAAGACGGCATTCTTGACAGAAAATCAGCAACCTGCACTTCTTTGCTGTACTCGAAAGTTAGATCGTACGCGGCTACTAAAAGACACCATCTTTGTAACCTTGCGGATGCTGTTGAAGGAATGGCTTTCTCTCCAAATAAAAGTTTGACTGGTAAGGAATCAGTCAAAATAGTAACGTGTTTTCCATAAATGTAATGATGAAACTTTTTCAATGCCATTATCACTCCCAAACCTTCACGCTCGTATTGAGGATATAACCGTTCTGCTGATGACTAGGTCGCTGAAGCACAGGCCACTGTTTTTAGCTGTCCTTCAATTTTGTTAAAGAGTAATGCCCCGACTCCGTGAGGGCTGGCGTCCGTTGAAATAACAATCTCACTGCCTGCATGAAACGGTTGTAACACCAACGCCTTTTGAACCGCCATCTTGATACCCTGCCATTCCAACTTGTGTTGCTCAGACCAAGACCAAGAAGCATTTTTCGTTAATAAACTACGTAAGGCCGGACTCTTCAATGATAAATTTGGTATATGACGATGATAGAACGTTACCATTGCCATAGAAGACTTAAGTTGGGTTACGTTTAACGGAGGTGGTGCCTCTAAAATCGCTTTGATTTTTGCTGGCGATACTCTAATACCTTCTTTAGAGATCTCGAAACCAAGGTAAGAAATTTTTTCTGCAAAAAACACACTTTTGTCTCTCCGCACTTTAGCATTATGTTTTGCAAATATCGCCAAGACTCTTTGAACACGGTTAAAGCATTCCTCTTTATCTCGACCGTAAATAAGAACATCATCCAAATAAGTTAATACACCTTGTTCTTTACCAAGTATCTCGTCCATAAACCTTTGGAATAACTGTGCACTGCAATTGAGTCCAAAGGGAAGTCGTCTTTGTTGAAACTGCCCCCAAGGTGTACTAATACCTAGATATTTCTGTCACTCTGGAGCTACCTCTAACTGTAGATATGCATTCCGTAAATCCAAAATGGTATAACAACAAGCTCCGTATAACTGATTGAGAAGATCTGCTATTCTGGGCAACGGATAAGACATCTTATCTACAACCTTATTCAACGTATTTTTCAAATCAAGACAAAGTCTTAACTCATTATTTTTTTTGCGAACCACTACCAATGGCGTTCCCCATTCCGAATAGTCTACCGGCACTATAATACCAAGGTTCTGTAGTCGTAACAGTTCCTTGTAAACTCTGTCTCTAAGTTGTAATGGCACTGTATAATAACGACGAAAGATCGGAGATGCTTGAGGTTTTACCTGTATGTGGACTTGAAACCTTTTTACTGGAGTTGAAATATCTTCCGAGAATACAGATTGAAATGTAGACAATAAGGTGTCCTGTAATTCCTGCGCGATTTCTCCTACTAATGTTGAGCTGTTGCAAGATAACATGTTCGATTTCCAGTTAGGCCATAGACAATAATTGCTTGTATGTTGAAGATACGGTTACGATAATTAACCTTCACCGTGATCTCTCCTACGACTTGAAGAAAGGTACCTGACGCACCACGTAAACTTTGAGCGGTGACTTGAATAGGAATATACGATATGTGTTTCTTATAAAAATCTATGTCCATGATGGTTGCTGCTGCACCTGAGTCAACTAAGAAAATCATAACTTTACTTTCACACTGCAGATCAATGACTAACATAGAGGTATCTCTTGAGGCATTCTGAACTAATATGTCATTGAGTACTACC
>JAGDQP010017240.1:2286-38947 GCA_022664845.1 Lepisma saccharinum | reverse complement strand
GTAAATCAAAGTTACTCTTGAATACCACACCTCTAAATGAGCTTAATATGAAATAATTTTACAACAATATTTGTTATAAATAGAAATGACATATTATAAGAAAGTATCGTTAGCTTAACTGCATGGAACTATGAATAGCAAAGGAAAGGTATATATTATGATGGAAATATTGTTTCAACCTCTTAAAAATATTTTAGTGAACGTATTTCCTGTATTATAACCAGCTGCTTAGTATGAATTCATTAACTCAATAACTGTGGCTTACGGCATCGACAAGTAACAGATATCTGCCATTGGATTCTAGTATGAGCAAGTTCAAGTAAGTTTTCATCATGAATATCTGCCTCCTGAAAATCCCTTCTAATATTGTCATCCCAACGACGTCTCGTTTTCTCCAACAGTCTCTTCTCCTCCGGTTTACGAGCCACGTTAGAAAATCATCTCAGGTTTTCTCCGATCGGAGTTATATGACCTACCCATTTTAGCCGTCGTGATTTTCTTATTCTTATAATGTTGGGTGAATATTAAATCTACACCATCCACGTACACGAACAGTTGCTTCAATTCATTCAATGCTAATATCTTTTTGTCCCCTTATTTTTAGAATCGCATATTAAAGAATAGTGGTGACAAGATATCACCCTGTTTCAATGAGTTATGAATTTCGAAACTGTTTGACATATTATTACTAAAGCTAGGATTTTTATGTAATTAGATATTCCATTTACAGTTATGTAGGACGCCAGAAAGTTGAAATGTTCATGAATTGTAACACTAGTATCATTATATGTGAATTGATGTGCACAATATATTGGTGTGCCTTCGTCTGTCTACTACATGTGATCGATCTGATTGTTAATTTTACCATCTAGAGATCTTCAAGTCTATATGTGTATATTTTTGTGTTAAAAATGCGTGCTGTTTACTATTAGATTGTTTGAAATCGCAAAGGTTATGAGTCTTACGCCCTTGTTGTTGCTTTTTTTTGTGAAGACTTGATTTGCCTATAGTAGGTCTAAAACTTTCTTTCCTGCCTACCTTTGCGATGAAATCCACCGGCTAAATTTTCGTGTTATAGTTCGTCATACAGCCTATCCAACTCATCGTACCTTTGTCGACATCAGCTTCATCGGTCGGAAAATGCACATTTAGTAATAACGTGTTCACCATTGAGTATGTATCGTAATGAAGAATAATAGCCTTTCGTTCATGAATGTATATACAGAACTGCCGGAAGGATTTTCCCCTTAGTAGAAAATGGGTTTGCTCTGGCGAATTCTATCTTGACCCTCCCCCGGACTTCTTATATAGCTGGTATGCCCATCTTGTACTTCTCAATCTCGATTTTTACTATCGTCTGAAGAGGGGCCGCTTTGTACAATGTTCGTACGTTTCATATTCCTATTTTAACTTCTTGGAGTTCCTTGAAGCAGTCCCGATCCGGAGATCTGAATGACAAACGAGCTTATCTCCGTAATATTTTCCCGCAGGAGAACCCATAGAACTATTTCTTTTACGGTTTCTTGACATTGTTTAGCGGTATAGAGTTGTCAGCTCTACGACCTCGCAGTAAAAGCAATAGTCAAAAATTTCGTCCTCTTATCTGCAGGTTTTGATCCGCCCCTGAATATTTCTGGTACCTACCATAACAAGTCGGCATTCCATTATCATCACTGGGGAGGCACCTGGTGCAAGAGCAGAAAGTCCCGAACACAAGATTATGAATGGCTGCTAATTCAAACCTTAATGCGGTCCTTTGGGCTCTGCCTCACATATTTAACTTTCATTGCCTGCTTTTATGTATTTTACCACAAAGCATACTAATGGTAGAGTGGTTGTTATACAGGATGAATAAGAAAAATCGCTCCCATGGAGATTGTCATGTTATTCTCTTAATAAATTGTGAGTCTCTTCGCAACATTTTCCTACAATACGTAGTTTTTTTAGTAATTAATGGGAAATATAGTTAAAGTGGCCCTCCTGTCAAGCATATAGGCCTATTACCTTATAGATCAGAGGCGAAGCTTCCGGCACTGTGGCAGTAGGTGAGTCTACAAATATTTAAATTGAATATCAGTTGATTTATAATTTACATTGAAAGCATTAAGTAAACGAAAAGGTTATGTCTTTCCACCATCTGATATTGAACTAACAAGCAAACCTTACGTTTGGGTGAATCGAGTTGCTGCCCGAGATACATGTGATAGAGTAGTATTAAGTGTACTCAATGTGTCAGGGAAGTTTTAGGTGCAAAGCTCAAAGGGTTTAGGAGATACAACCACTAGAAAGTCACATGGAGGTACATGTTTTAGTCGTAATACATAGTCTAAAAACATAAGAGACCTATTATTTCCTCTAAACTAGATTATGTTCGCGTTTTCAGAATATTTAAGTGATCAAACACAAGAGAAAGTCGTTTGTTTTGCAAAGCCGAATTGATTTTGTTATTGCATAGAAAAATTACCAATTACGACAATCACTATGCAGTTCAGAAAAGAGTGCATGCCTCGCACAAATACTCTGCTCACAATGAGCACACCTGACAAACGCAATCGAGTCGCACTTGAAACAATTGTCGTTCACAATTCCGTCAAAGCAGAAATCGTAAGGAGCGATCCAACTTCCAGGCTCCTCATTCAAGTATCCAGCATTATGGAAAGCGAATCGAATGATATTGCGAAAACGAGGAGCACTGAACTGGTAAACTGTGAACGACTGAAGTTGTATGAACCTGTCACGATGCCAAATATTCACGTCACTTCCTGTTGTTGCTATATCAGTGATGAAACGAACGAAGGCTTTTGGTCCATCCGAATCCACTATTTAGCACCCTTGATTGTGCCGTTCTACCGTTTGATGCGCCGTTATTGCTATCCGAATTGAGCGGCGTAGGGCGTAATGAAGGGTGTGTATCGACGGCACATCTCGTGTACACTTGGATGTAAGGTATCCACCGTTTGTGCGGCTGGAAGCCATATTTGAAGAAGGGGAAAGTAATGTGTTGAATTGAAGATATTAAATATATGTGTGTGTGTTTTAGTATTTTTTTAACGTTAATCAACTTTTCTTAATAGTTCGATAAATTTTCGCTAATAAATGCAATCGTTTGTGGAAACCAGTTGTTATAACTTACGGTGATTTGTGGCCCACGCTATACATAACTGATTTCAGATCAGTTTCATTAGAAATAATGGGCAAATTTTACTTTGGGGGCCCCAAATGTGTAAAATTTACAGAAGAAATGTAATGTTTCCAACGCGTGTGGAAGAGTTGAAACGCAAAATAATATGTTTCAAATTATGAAATGAAAGTGACGTTGGATAATTAAAGGCAATGTGCAAAGCGTGTGATAAAAATATATAACGTTACGTTTCTTAAGCTGTCTTTGCTCTTTAGACACGGTAGTCCGTGATTTTGTAACATAAATACGCGCCATACAAAGCATTTATATAGTTCCGCATCTGTGGATAAACTAGAGTGCGTATTTAACTAAATAATAATGAGACATAGTTTTTCATAATATTTTACAAATTTCTGGTTGTCATTTGGTTTTATAGAAGTGTCAGTTTAAATTATTTGGAAGAGAATGACGTAGAGACCGTACATATGTCTTAATAGCTGGCGGAACCTGGGGTCCCAAAAGTAAAGTTTATCCTAAATAATAGATACATTTATCCCTTACGGAAGCAACTTAAGCTTTGTTAATTACCCAAGTGTAACTTCGTACACATGAATTAAAAGAGTGTAATGTTATGCATAGTGCGGACCAGGTAATGTAACCTATGACGAAGCTGCTCTATTGTAAACACTTCAGGGCCCTTGTACTCTTTAACTTTTTCGTATTTGATGCAATCTAGCCTAACCTTGCTTTAACGTAGCGTGTTGAGTCTCAAGCCAGAATATGAAAGACATGAGATTGCATGAAAAACTTAAGAATTTTAGGGTCGTGCAGTGATTATAATCGAGTACATCCCAAAACAAATTACTTTTGTTATGTGAAGGTTGCATCATGTTCTTTGCGTTGTCGTACCTAATGAGAAACGGTATTATAGGATTTTGTACACGGTAGAAAAAACACGTCGAGAAATTTACGAATTAATATAAACCTCATGCCAATAATAGCATGTAGACACATAAGAAAAGGAAAGTACTTAGTTTAGGAGTAAATGGTTGATCCGCTCGTGTAGAGCTTGTCAACTTCTCTTCAGGTTACATTAAATTTGATAACGTTGAAAATAAAAATTCTGACCGAGTACTCTCGGAGTATTAATTCCACTCATGCTTCATTCTCACGGGAACAAATCTACTTTAGGGTAAGCACGCTTCAATCAAACTTTACGTAACGTTTACTTGTAAGATCTGAAATTTGGTCGACAGGTATCTTATAGTCTCCCTGTCACGCATCCGGAGAAGTCTTTTTGCTAGACTATTAACTATTGTATGGTAAACTCAGATGAATGATACTTTATGAGAAGGACCTTGATACTTTATGAGAAGAAACTGTGAGGCACACACGTCGTGGGTACTTGAGGAAATATCAAAGGATATTTGACCTTTAGAAAATAAATAAGCAAGAAATTAACGTTGTTTTAATATAGAAGGCATTGCTATTATATATCTTCTATGTGCAGCATGAAATATTTGGTGTCAAAGTACAGCAGTACATGACATTTGTAATGTGGACATAATGGAGACCCGAAAGACAAAGTATAGTGCTGCCAGTATATTGTATATTATCAGAAAAAAGGTGAATCAGGTAAGTAAAATATGGGTGAAAAGAGTCAAAGAGAGAAGCAATAAAAATAATTAATTTTAAAGTATATTATTTATAGTACGTAGTGTGAATCTTTAAATTTCATATGGGCATTTATGGAGAGCATTTGTGAAAATGAAGTTTTTCAATATCTCTGAAACTTTTCAATTCTTGTACTAAACTCACTTTGAAAGATATTTATTATAATAGACATTTTCAGGCATTGTGCAAAGTACAGTTTTGATCTAACGGAAAACACGGAAAATGAATCATGTTCATATCCACAAGCTGACAGAAATTTAATTGTTAGCGAACTTGAGATGATACAAGCCAACCGAAGTCTTTCACGAAAGCTTCAAGCGAATACTGAACAGGTCGATTTTGAACAAGGATCCACTTGCTTCAAATATGTTCTAACAACTCTAAAAAGTAAGAACGTCCACACATACCTGTGAAGGAAAGACGGATCAAAGATACAAAATGTCATTTCTATCTTGTTTCTTATCTCGGTCTGCGTTGAAAGGATTTTGGTTCCTGGATCAAGTGTTATTGCAAAGGACAAGAGTGGTTCCATGAGACTTGCGTTGTAATGTAAGAATGTTCTATTTGGGGAAAGTCCATAGACTTATGATATCAACATAACCAAGTTTCTACTATACAAACTTTTGTGCCTACTATTGAACTGACTATCGTTCTGTTTCATTAAAATGTTAAATGCTTTACTAAGAATTATATACTTCAGTTTTTGCACTACGTCATAGCAATGCACGTAGGCAACGCGCATTTCTATATTTATGTCATTCTTGTTGAATCTGTAGTTATTTACATCTTTGTAAACCCATATTTGTATTAACCTGTTTCATCCTTACGAGTGATGCTGTACACCCGCGACATTTCGGGTGAAACGGGTCATGGAATAGTTTCAGTAAATTCATCCTTATTTCTCAGAAGGTAGTGAGTGATACAATTTCTGTACTAATTTAGATATGTAGTCGAAGGTTCATTGTAATAATAACACAAAATAAAGACAATATCTCGTTAAGCATTTACAAGTCGAATTTTTACGAGACGAATCGAATCGAATTCATTTTTTGATCCGATTCATTTGAATTTATCATATTATCGTGTTGCAAGTTGCAAATAATAATTTTTCTTTTTAATTACTCAACAATTATGAATTCTTGTAAATTTTCGCAAAGAAAGTGCTAGAATTTACCAAGGGATAACATGGTAGTCTCAGTGGGCGCGAATTTTCACTCAATCTGTATTGAGATGGGAAGGTACGGATAATATCCGTCTTATGCATAAAAGAAATTCATGATACTAGTTCAATTAAAGTAAAATTTTCATAAATTTCATATCTGGAGTTTCGGAAGGAAATTCAGTTTGATTAAAAAACATGTACATACAATTTAATATCGGGCAACCCGAAAGGACCTTATGTTGGAATCAGGCTTGCCATCTATCCCGATTTTGTATGAACCGTATCAATTTTTGACCGGTTGTCTCGCGTCCCGATTCAACGTTTGTCGGGACGCAGATGGTCCCGATTTTCACCGTTCAGAGTTGAAGTAAAGATAATATTTTATTGGTTGATAGCTTTAATCGTATAGATATTTTTTATGAAACATATAAATATGATTTGTGTTTAATTTATTTACACATTAGTTCGTCTTCCTATGCATGTTTTTCAGTTCTTAAGCACAGAATATTCGGCACAAGATGCCGCGTAAGGAGGGGGAAAGGTGCGGACGAAATCGAAAAAGCTGGGATAAAATTCCAAAATTCAAATTAAAAAATAAACAAACTCATTTTATGTTGTAGTTAAATGTCCACTATATACTAACTACTTAGTTTGTAACTCTGAAATGCATAAATATTAGTTCATGTGAGCGAAAAGTTGCCCATTTCCCCAATATTTTCGAATACACATTCACAACGTGAGCAATGGCTACATTAGAAAATGATTCTGTTGTTGTAGTTGAATGAAAAGAGTAAATCTAAATAGAGTATAAATGAAAAGATGCACAGTCCAAAGCACTGAAGCTATAGCAGGGTTTCTCAACGTGGGGTTACGACACCCCAGGGAGTTCGCGGGTTGTGTGCAAGGGGGTCGCGAAGGGAGGTGAAATAATAAACTTAACTAGGATTTGTAGGTTAAAACTAATAAATGTCAAAGTATGTTATTTTGCTCACTACTTTTATAACTACTAAAGAATGTAATTTGTTTAATAGTTTTTGAATATTTATTAGGATAAATATAATTTGGATATTAACTACCAAATGAGTAGCCGTGCCTTGGGCGGTAGCGCGTCTGAATACGGATCGGGTGGCCCGGGTTCAAATCTCGGCCAGGACGCTGGAGACTTTTCTCGCAGTGTTCCCAGCCTGACGCTCTAAGGTTCACTTAGCCTCCTATGAAATTGAATACCAGAGTACCCTTGGTACTCCTGGGCACCCTGGGAAGGTAAAGGCGGTCGAGCGTGGGACTGACCGCCCCACCTCAGTTTGTACCGTAAGTCGAAAATTCGGCGCATGCGTATCGCACAGGAGATAGCGTTACCTTTTTTATTATCAAATACAGCAAATCAATTCTCATATTTTGAATGTCCTGTTTCTGTGGGTCGCCGGCCAAAAGTGATGGTAAAAGGGGGTCGTAGGATAAAAAAGGTTCAGAAACGCTGAGCTTAGGGTGACCAGATGTTCGGATTTGGCCCGGACAGTTTAATTTTTTATAGCCTTGTTCGGGTGTCCAAAATGAACTCTGTCCGGACATTGTTTTGAACGGATTTCTAAGAACGTGTACGTCAATCATAGATTTATCATGGGATAATGATACAATCAGTCGCATGTGAGAATGGATTTAACCAATAGATTCTAATTAACGTGTAAAAGGATCATGCCGAAAAAAATTGCTGTTTTTGATTACCTACTGACTTCATCAAGTCATCATATGACCAAAATATGTCATTCGCTCTAATTGTCATTCGACCTTTTTGTCATTGGCTCTTTTTGTCATTCGACCTTCTTGTGATTCGACTTTTTTGTCATTCGCTCTTTTTTCATTCAACCTTTTTGTCATTCGCTCATTTTGTGATTCGCCCTTTTTTTGATTCGACCTTTTTTGTGATTCGACCTTTTTGTCATTCGCCCTTTTGGTAGTCGCTCTTTTTGTCATTCGCTCTCTTGACATTCGCCCTTTTGGTAGTAGCTCTTTTTGTCATTCGATCTTTTCCCATTCGCCTTTTCGGTAGTCGCTCTTTTTGTCATTCGCTCTTTTAGTAGGTCGCCCTTTTGTCATTCGCTGTTTTTTCATTCAACCTTTTTGTGATTCACCCTTTTTTTGATTCGACCTTTTTTGTGATTCGACCTTTTGGTAGTCGCTCTTTTTGTCATTCGCCCTTTTGGTAGTAGCTCTTTTTGTCATTCGATCTTTTCCCATTCGCCTTTTCGGTAGTCGCTCTTTTTGTCATTCGCTCTTTTAGTAGGTCGCCCCTTTTGTCATTCGCCCTATTTGTATTCGCTTTTCTGGAGTCGCTCTTTTGTTGTTCGCTCTTTTGTCGTTCGCTCTTTTTACATTCGGTCTTTTGTCGTGGAATCCACAAAGCCCACGTGGCATGAGCAGGAATCGAACCGACGACCCCAAGCGCCAGAGGTGAGCGTTTTACAATTGAACCACCATGGCCCACGAGTTTTACGTATCAACATGTAGTTATTAGAACACAGACAAAATAAATTTTCCATTTTTGCTTTCAGGAAAAACGTTTTGGAGGTCAATCTAAATCTTTAGAAGCGATGAAAGAGGACAGAAGATAAGATAAAATGAATTTTATGGAAGAGGACAGAAGGCGTAACCCTCTAGTGGGAGCCACACACCACGGTGGATAGCCTCTTAAAGCTTCCTCAGAAAATATATATACAGTGAAAGACATGGAAGGATACGAAAAGGAATCGGAGAAGTATGTGGAGTTACGTTGACAATAAATTTATGAAACGTTTCAAATTTCAATATCTGCTATATATGAAAAATCATGAAATACGTCCCACATTCATTCAACGATCACATCCATTCATTTATCTACCATACTAATATTCTCTCTCTCTCACACACACACACACGCAGAGAGAGAGAGAGAGAAGTAGAGGGCTCACAGGCATACGTCTTGTTTTAGAAAGTCCTATTCCCTCAACAAATCATTACCGGTACGTCGAGTTATGATCCCGCAAGCTAAGGGTTTTGTTTTCTGCAGAATTATTGGCCACATCTGCTAAATGTTGCAGTTTCATGGGGAATCTTGAATATAGATACCACAAGGGAAATTACTTAATTGTGAGTAACATAGACTAAAATTTTGCAATTGTAAATTTCCAAGATTTCTTTTCACCTCATTATACACAGGTTGCAATTCTAGTACAACAATTAACGAGCCCTTGCTACAACAATATTTTGTTGTTTTTAATGGAGTGATGGAGGTGATTGACTCAATCTGGGGATATTACCCCTGGAAACCCTCTGAAAGAAACGCTGAAATCTATATTTCTAACTATTCTATCTTTATTTTTTACGTTCACAAATTTGTACACAATCTTATTTAACAGTAATTATTTAGCTCTTGTGTATTTGTTTATTGCTGGTAGTTATTAATCATTATTACGTTGTGTATTGCTGGTAATTATTAATTATTATTATATTGTCGAATTTCTTTCGGAACTTATAATGCCACATGTTAGTCTTCTAAACACATTTAAAGAATAGATCTACTGGAAATATCCCGTATACAAAAGGTAAATTTTTACCAAATAATGTAAAATACGAACTTTTGTCATGTAGGCTTATAACGAATTTCAGCAAACTTTTTATAATGCTGAATTATCATAACTATGTTTAAGATTCAAGAATTAAAAAAAAATAAAAGTTGGGCCTGTCCGGGATTTGAACCCGGGACCTCTCGCACCCAAAGCGAGAATCATACCCCTAGACCAACAGGCCGCGTTAGCAACAATCTTCTCTGCGCTGTATTCCAGGACGCCTTGTAGAGAAAGTAACACGGAATTTCTTCGTAGTATGCAACATGCATGGCCTATGGAGAGAGACCTTGAGATCAATGTCCGTTGCCTTAGGAAACGTAGTATTATCTGGTATTATTCCCAGTCGCGGAATGTTACAACGTGAAGGTCAAAGTGTCATCTCTCTCTCTACAAGGAAATAGAATAACTCGATGTACTGAATGTCATTGTATAATCTAAGTTACTATAATAATTAATTACATTGATATATTGATTAATGGATCACATTTACCGTTAGTTAATCTAAAATCAAAGTAGCGTACTATTAAAAATCGGCAAGTTTTTTATATTTCTTCCCAATTATTTTATTCTATTTAATAAATAAAATAATATGTTTAAAAACTTATAGAGTGTACGCTTTTATTTCTCGTCGTATAGTTTTTAACAGTTATAAAAGCAGAAACATATGCATTCTACGTTTTGAGTGCAGTTATAGAAAAGAGTCAATATATATATTTATATACAGGGTGTATTAAAAGTCACTATCCATCTCGGGAACTAGAGGCAGCTCGTAGAAAATATTTGAGATTTGAATTTAAAGACCTTGATTTATGAGAAAATTTGTAATTTGAAAAGGCTACAACACTCCTTTAGATATTTTTTCACTATATGAATTCAGTCAATACCAGGGACGTATTTAGGGGTGGGTCCAGGGGTCCGGAGAGAGGCGTAACGTTAGGGTCTGCAAAGAAGGTGAGCCCAAGGCTTTAAGTGGGGGGCGCTTTTATCTTAATCGAAATATCATTTACGTAGCCCTGAATGGCCTGAGAGAGAGAGAGAGAGAGAGAGAGCGCACAAGTAATAACTAAATGTTCCTTCCGCTACCTGGCTTCATACAATCATTAGGTTTGTAATGCAATGGAGCACTCACCCGCAGGCAGTCTTAATGTATGGGCGCAGTGAGCAAATCGCCAGGGGGTCGCAACCGGACATAAGCCTGGGGGTCCCGTGTTAATCTCCATAGTGCTTGTATTCATTATATTTTCAAATTTCATCTGATCATATTCCGTTCAATTTCAAAAAGTATTTACGTCAGTTCCTTATAAGCAATGACCATTGTTAAGTAATGTCTGCTTAAATATGATTCGGATTTCAGAATCAGCTTCCTACAAGTAGACCCCTGAAAGATCGTGGCACGTACACATTGCACTTTTTGCGATGTATTGTTTTGTTCACTTTTCTTCTGTGAATGCCAGCTACCGTAATACATAATTGATTGATCGCAAGCTATCTAGACCGTATTGTTTAGTTCATAAAATATTTCCATAAACTAATAGTGTCCAAAACTGTTAAACTAGTGCTGGAAAAAATGTAGACATCAAGTTCATCTCCATTTTTTCACGAAGCGCAAAATCTAGCAGACAATCCCGGAGTGGAAACGATATTCTGCTATTAAACTGCCGTTGTCTTGTGGTAATGCTTCAAATGTGTCTGGGTGTTATATTGGATTGTAAGCACGGATCAGTCAATTGAATGAGTACGCTATCTTTGTTTTCTCTGCTGCACACAGCTTCGGCGTGAGTAAAAGCCTCGGCTTCTGCACATCGTTGGATTCTTCTGGTATCGTCTTTAGTAGAAGATCATTTTGTGGTCAAGCGTCTATCTGACACGAAATGGCCGTCACATTCTGATGTTTTTCTTACTCTGAATAGAGATTAAGAGAAAGCAGGGTTTCACTAGGTGCGCCCAGCCCAATAAAACCCAGTGGGATTTACCATTAATTTTTGTTTTTAAATGATCACTTAAATTTACAGATGTCCATAATGAAAACCATTGCATTTTAGGAATGCAAACACTACTGTCTTTATAACTCTAGAATAATATTGCTACCTAAATATTGAAGACTTTGTTATATTGAAATACAAAGAATTATTCGAGTTTAGTCAGGCCTTTGTTCCGCTTTCTTCATTCCAGCATTTATCTGGTAAAACTGGGGGAATCCATGAAAAACCTCAATCAGAATAGTTGGCCGTGGTGTTCGAACCCACGTGCCTACCCACTGCCGATCCAAAATCCGCGACTTTACCTCCTGGACCACAAGGATTGGTTACTCCCGTCTATTGGGGACTGGTGGTTGGGATTGCGGGCGGCCAAGTGACACTGGGAAGGTTGAGTAGCAATTCAGCCCCTAGTCAGTCCGCGGCGGCTCAGTGGTAGAGCGCTTACCTCTTGTGCTTGGTTCGATCCCGGCTTGTGGTGAACAAACAATGTGTGCATAGGTTCTCTCAAGGTTCTCCCGTCTCCTCCCATTTTCCTCATTCCACCAATTCTCCCATCATCATCCATTTGCCCTGAGCCAAAGTTGCCTAAAAGCCTTAAAATAATTTTTAATCACACTCTGCTCAGGCGGACCAGTGACACCATCCTAAATGGAGTTCTCCCTCATTTTCCTCAGTCTCACTAATGAATGGCGGGACTTACAATTATCTTGGGCTCCGAACTACGCCACGGCTTGCATCCAGCCCACATACCTTGAAGTGAGGCCACCCCCATACAGAACAGGCCCGTTCCAAGTCCCCATCCCCCGATTTCACAGTAGTGACACACTGTTACCGACTGAGATCTGTACACAGCTTTACATAATACATGCATTCACATTTTATTTCTAAAACCCCCGCCTGGACCCGGGTGGGTTTTTTTTACAAAATACCCGGGTTTTTTCAAACCCTGAGAGAAAGTAATAATAATAAACGAACTGGGTTCTGTATCAGCTGACACTGATCATGAATTGAACACAAGGGTGAAGACAGAAGAATTGATCAAGAAAATGAAGAACCTAGAAGCGATCTTATTGCACTATTTTGGAAAGGCATGTTTGAAAGAGTGAACAAAGCAAGTAAGATCCTGAAATCGGAAAAGGAGATATACTTTTTACCGTAAGGGCTCATTTTCAAGCTCGCTTGTGTTGCTTACGATTTGGGTGAATAGCCAATTGAAACACGTGTTACAACACGTAATAAAACTACGCCACGAAACACCACGTGGTTCGATTGACTATTCACGCAAATCGCACACAAAGCAAGCAACGCAAGCTTTCATGAAATTCAGCCCTAAAGTTTTTGGCGAGAGTGAATTCGTTTGTCAAGGATGCTAGAAACAAATTTAGAGAAATGAATTGAAGGCCTAGAGCAGGTGTTCAGAATTAGATTATGGTGATATTAAGAAACGGGCACAAAAGATAAGTATACGTATTCATGGAACAAAAGAAAATCTTCTAAGCAAAAGTAAAATGAATGTTCAGAGTGTCTGCAATATCTGATCCGTCACCTGACAAAACGTGCAGAAGCTTATTCATCAATTGAAAGTCTGTTTTCCTTCTTTAGTGAATTGAAAACAATTAATTGATTCTGTTGAGCCAAACAAAATGTGTGAAGAACTGACTAGTGTAGATCACAGATTTTGATTATGGTGATTTCTTACATGTTTGTGATAAAAACTGGCTTGATCTTGCTTAGGATAGAATCCTATGGAGATCGTTTGTTACTGCGGCAATGAACTTGCGAGTTCTGTAAACCATAGGGTAAGTAAGATCTTTTACATGAATGAAAACATCTCAAGCACTACATAATTTTTGATGAGAAATATGATATACATTTCCTGCGTTGTATAGAAAAATAATTACAGGTACAGTAATTTGAAATCTGTTTCCCAACGTCGAAGTTACACTCAGGTTAATGAATATTTCGGCAAACAGTTTTTTATTTGCGCGCGGGGAGGGCGGGGGGCGTAATAAGAAATACAGGTCTCTTAGACTTCCATAAAGAATTTGTAGAAAAGAAATATTACCAAAATCTATGACTTGGCCGGTATTATTTTTTTTCTTGAACTTCCCGACTTGAGATGAAAGGGTCAGGAGTATATTCTGTTTCAGTGTGCCCAAATTAAAATTTTGCAGGCGGACCCAAGCAATTATCGTTACGCCCCTGGGTCAAAACACACCGAATTCAGAGTTTTAGGCAGAATGAGTACAATTTTAGGCGTAATGGTATATATTTTATATGCATTTCATGCTCAGACACACCTTCGACTCCCCCCCCCCCCCACGGAACTCCGTTGACCCCTCTCAAAACTAATTTCTGAGTATGTGCCTGGTCTGTATGACACACTATCACCTAAATAATAGCAGATATAAAGAAACAGACCTCAGATTAGGGCTTATATAGATTGATTCATGTTGCCACTTTTATTTTGGTCAAGCCACAATCTTTCCACATGTCTCCAAAACCCAAACTGAGGCTAGTTTTTCTCCATCTGCTTTCCTTTGGGCGGTAGTGTAAGTTCCGAGACTTTCCCCAGCAGTTGGGAAGCTTTTACAATATTAATATTTGCGTAGTGTATAAATTTTGTCGTTTTAAACTGTAATAATAATAAAAATATAATATCTTTATTAGAGTGCTATGAACAGTACAATTCCAATATAGCACTGCAACATAAGGATACGTATTGGCTGCAGATGTAAGTAAAGAACTGGATATAAAATAACAAAGAATATGATATCAACTATCAAGTCAGAGTTGTTGAAGAAGAAAAAAGGATTACATAACTACAATACATAGTTAAATTAAATTATCTAATACAAGTACATGCTCATTGAATACACATTGTCGTATAAATTCAGAACATAATTACAAATGTGGAGGTAACTTACTATTCATTATAATGACGAATTATTCGATTTAAAAGTACGGCATCTTTGTCAAATGTTGTTACCAGCTTGTGCTTTCAAGTGTTGTACAAGGGTATAACAAAACTGAGTTTTTCTATAACATAAGAGCTTTGAGTTGTGTTATCCAAAATCTTTGCTAGGAATTTTTTGTCTATGTGATTTTTTTCGTTGCTCCAAAGTTTCAAGTTTGAGCATGTCGCACCAGCAGTTGTAGTCGTATCAATAATATGGCAAATTGACTTTGTAACATAGGAGTCTAATAAAAGAATTTTGTACAGACTCATTAGTGTTATTGCTGTTTTTAGTCACATCATTCCACACCGACGTAGCGTATTCTAATTTTGCTCTCACAAGAGTTTTGTACGTCTCAATATTGGGAAATTCATACCATTGGTTAGAAATAACTCCTATCAATTTTCTAGCCTCACCTTCAATTCTGTGATGTGGTTATTTAATGTAAGTTTAGAATAATAATAATAATAATAAAACAAGATCTTTGAAATAGTGTATACCTTTAGAACGTCCATTTCGTTTATTTTATAGTTACTGGCGTAGTATTGCGTCTTATTAGTGTAGCTAACGAATTTAGTTTTGAGAACATTTACCCTGATTTTATTCTTAGTATACACCATGCAGTTATACTGTTGAGATCATCTTGCAATAATTGCTGGTCACTATAGTTATTTACCTCTCTATAAAGCTTTAGATCGTCAGCATATAATAACAGTTCAGAGTGTTTTACAACTTCAGAAATATCCTACATAAAAATATTAAATAGAAGTGGACCCAAAGGTGATCCCTGGGGAATGCCATTACTTATTGTACCTTCATTCGATATGGCATTTCCTATTTTAAATCTAAACATTCTACCAGATAGGAAACTCTCGAACCATTTTAGATATGTGGGTGATAATCCAACCTTACTAAGTTTATTTATTAGAACAATAATAATAATAATAATAATAATAATAATAATAATAGTTCACTCTCTTCCATAAAGCTTTCTTTCTTGTCATTTTCGTTACTTTGGTTGACAGAATATCGTGAAAAGAATTCAACTTCTGTCTGTACGGAAGAAGTTACATTTCTGTAGCTGAAAGCAATATCTTTCCGCAATTTCTGTTGTCACAGTGGCAATTTATTAATTACGACGATGGGGAGCAAATAATATTTTCTCCTGCTGATTTCCCAAAGGATAATATGTGCTTGTTTCTGGGGAAATCACTGATACGTCTGTAAAAGACTACCAATTGTTGGTGTGATAGATAATAATTTATGAGCGGATTGCGACGTTACATGGATCTAGATACGAGAGAAGGATCTTCTTCCAGCGGCCCTAAATTGAAGCTAGCTCATGCGCGCTTAATCCATGAACACCTGACAAGTGTAATAGATTAAAATAACAACTGAACTTCACGTTCCGTACAGTTGTTTGTCATTCAAACATTTTGCAGCAGCCACAAAGGACAATTATCTCCTGAATAAAGGAAATTTGAAACAAGTAGAAAGATTATATTTGGTGCGTATTGCTTGTATTGAAATCGAAATTATTTTAGCTACAATACATACTAAAAATAAACTATGTTTTGCAGTTGATATAACTGTTTAAAATAATGTTTCCCACAACAGTAATATGAAAATTAAGGGGGAAAAAAATCTGATTATAACACAGGAAGCATATATCGTCGTTGCACTGGCATCTGTTAAAATAAAACATGTTTAGGAAACACAAAAAAACTGTTGTAAAAATTCATTTGGACACGAAAGTTTGTAATACTTTGAAATTGTATAACAACCGTTTTCATTAGAGGAATGGTTATAAGCTTCGGCAGAACAGAACATATAAATTTTCTGAATACTAGAATTTACAAATCTCATTTTCGATAATTAAGTTACCTACGATGTTTTGCCCGCGCAACGACAATTTTCTGTTCGATGGTGCACTGGAAATTGTACGGTCAGGGGACACAACATACGACAAAAAAAGTAGATTTGTAGCTGAAACCAGAAACTTTTTAGAAGAACTGTACATATTCAGCATGAACGGTTAATAGTTTCTACATAATTTCAATAATATTCTAGGTATCTGTGTATATTATTTTTTTGTAGATTATTTTAACATTTGAAGCAATCTGAACCCCGTGGTCAGTGGTTTCGGACTGGCATTAGGAAAGCACCCAATTTCGAGTTCTAAGATTTTTAAACTCAATTTTTGACGATTTGATTCCTTACATTCAGCGGTCATGCAAGCAACTACTTCCAAGCTCGCAACATGTCGTAAGAATAAGCACTTTTACGGGTGTAAGGAAGGCCAGAGCGTTATTTGCAGGGAGGGAAACACAGTGTACTCGTGCCTAGTACTCCAATAGGTGCGGGTATGCTTGAGAACTAATTTCTCCCTACGTCCTTCAGTAACAAATAACCAGGGGTGGATTTCGGTTTCGTTTTTTGACCTGGCCCACTACTTGATGGATAAGTACTTAGTGGAAGGGAAAGAATTAGATGACCGGTGATTAGGGGAGGGGATGAGTGGTCGTTGCCCCTGTTTTCTCTCGTATTTGTCTAGTTCCTGTGCAAGTTAGTATCGCAGCTTAGTGGTTAAGGAGTTGGCTTGCTGAGTAAAAAAACCGTGTTCGATTCCCCGCGGGAGCAAGATTTTTCTTTCAAAATATATTTTTATATCTTCATATAATTGCTTTCTTGCATTTTTCGTAGATAATCTTAAATTAGTGACTTTGGATCGTGGAGGTTAGGTGTGGTCATGTATCTTTACACCTTTTGTTCTCATATAGGTCACAGTTCTTGACGCAACTTCCGTTTAAAATCATAGTCAAAGGCTCTATTCTAATTTCACGTGTACACGGTTTATTTGATGCTATACACAGTTGATTTGATTCATTTTTATATCTCCTGTTCTTATTGACAATCAAGGGATTAGTTCAATTAATGTTGCTATGAAACAGGTATAGAGCAATCATTAAATGGTATAAATCTTGCAACATTAATGAAATAAAATTTAAATTAAAAGATTTAATAAATATATGACAGTTAATTTAATTCGTTTAGTGTAAAATTAAACAATTTGACTAGGCTCCGTTAATTGTCTATATAAACACGAGTTATGAAACTGAATCAAATGAACCATGTACGCGCTAAATTGTAATAGAGCCTTACTTGTAAACTTCTTGTGCACCATGACATTACATTACCATGATTCCGATTCATGAACCTGTGACTTATTTTGTTAAAATAACGCCCGAAGAGATCTAAAGTAGTACCAAAAGCTATAATCCATTGTGTGATCAACGTACATACATAGCATGTATGGGTGTTTTGCTGACGAAAGCATTTTATGGAGTGCATCTTCTTACCGAACAATCGAAATTATTCCGTAGTTGAAGTACTATTACAGGATAATATGATTATTAAAACGAAAGGAGAGTCTACGCATTGTCTCAATTTAAGGGCTCATTTTCAAGCCTGCTTGCGTTGCTTACTTTGCTTGCGATTTGGGTGAATAGCCAATTCAAACACGTGTTATAACACGTAATAAAACTACAGCACGAAACACTACGTGTTTCAATTGGCTACTTCCCCCAATTGCACGCAAATCAAGCAACGCAAGCTTTCATGAAAACCAGCCATAAGAGTTTCATATGGAGAGCCGGCGGCAGGCTAAGTGTGTATTATTTATTATATGTGAATATATGTCACATTCTATTATTCCTTTAATAACATGTGAAACTGCACACATCCTTCTTTCTCCCATTTAGATGTGCATCTAAGGCACAGCAGAGCATCACCATATTTAAAATATTCAAATCTTCCTCCTATTTCCCTTAGCTAGATCCATAAAAAAATATATACCTAGATCTTCCTCCATTCTTTGCTTCCACATGCTCAGGCATAGACCAACCAATAAGACGCAAGTAAATCCCAATTCACCAGGACAGATTAATCGGAAAACGGCTTCAAGTTGACCCACTTTAATTGTATTGGGCCAGTCAATCCGTCTCCCGGATTCAAATCCATGGCGACGTTAGAGAAGGAAATGATGATCTTTTTTACACGCTTTATATTAACTTGCTCTGTAATCATCTCTGGTACAAATCTGGTAATACCTTGTTTACATTACTAACATCTTACTATGGTTAATGCTAATCAAGACCATTTTAGTAATGTAAACGGTAGTTACCGTTAATGCGGGTTTCAATTTTAACCAGCGTCAACTTACGGCGGTTATCTTCTTATGTTAGTTATCTAAACGCAAGATGGCCGTTAAGCGCAGCTCACTTGGTGAGTTTACTTCCTTCTTTATCGAAATATATAGTATCCTAGTGGTGCCTATCACTTTTAAAGTATAAAATAAGGATGGCAGAACTAATCTACAAAATGTTACGCTACAATCAATTCATTTGTGTTTATTCTTTTATAATTTAAACCTCTTCCGTGTAACAACCAGATTTTTTACTCTACGGAAACTCTACCTTTTTCTTTACGACAATGCTAGTACACTAGCACGATAACTCAAGTTCGGTATTCAAAATGCAAGTTATTTTAACCATGATTTTTACCACTGTAACAACGTTAGTAATCTAAACAAGGAATAATTGATTTTTAGCTCACTTCCCATCATCCAATTTCTTTGAAATTTCGTAAACTTCCGTGCGTCCGATGACAATACAATATTCAATCATGAGATATTATCATTAAATGCTCGAAACGCCGCATCTATTTGTGAAGTTAGGGTTGCCTATCTCGCAGGAAGTTTAATATTCATCTATTATACATAAAAACATCAAAACATAATTAAAAAAAAAATATGCTTTTTAAAGATGGACTAAAAAGTAAAAAAAATAATAAATTGAATTAATCTTATGAATCGGAAAATAAAAGCGTGGGTGCTCTTAGATATTATGATTTTATGATAAGGTAAGCAAGAGCTTTTATTTTCCGATTCATAAGATTAATTCAATTTATTATTTTTTTACTTTTTACATCTTTAAAAAGCGTGTTTTCTTTTAAATTCTTATTTAATTATTTTTTTACCATAAACATTTAGAGAAATAATAATACCATAAAGATATTTGAAAGAACACACAATTTAACTAAAAATGCATTAAGAAAGAGCTTTCCTACCGCAATAAGAGCTTTTCTTGGTAAAAGTTGCGATATTAATTGTTTAATGTCGGGTATTAATTTATCAATTTCATCAAGAAGAGGGAGGATCGGTAAAGCAGTGGCGGTTTTTCAGGTGAAGTTAGTGAAGCTGTACTTCACCTATTATTTTGTTCTTTCATTGACTAAATAAACAAAAATTGTTTCTGAAAGAAAATGAAGTAGGTAACGAAATTCCAGCAGAAAAAACAAATAAACTGTTTCCAATTTTGTATGCACCATAATTAGATTTTCTAGCGCTAGAAGGCACCGTATTCTTACGAAGCTGAAAACGTTACTTTTATATACCTTCGAAAAATCTAGCTATAACTGCTTTCTATGGCGGGGACAATTTTACCGCGGTGAAAATCTTTCCGTTGACGGGACGGTAAACTTCTGGTTGCCATGACAACCTAGACGCTGCAGGCTATACTGGCCAGTGCGAGATAGCGTTGAGGATAGCGGAAGAGAACCTGCAATCTGCTTTCAACGAAGTTACTTCTCTTCCGAGTTTCGGCTGTTCAGTGTGCAAGTAAAGTAAATTTGTCCCCACTGTATCAGCACCGTGTGTACCTGTACAGTTGTTCGTCTTTTGTTCATGTATGTATAGTGAAAGAGAATGACGATTTTGACATGGCCTTTTTATAGACAAATATCCCTGAATAAGTATGTATGCCAGAGCTGTAATAGGCGTAGTGCCAAGTGAGTTAATCCAGGCGCACAATGCTAGATACAACGAATTAATTTGAAGTGTTCTACTTCTGTTGTTATGTATGAGCTCCTTGACTAAGCTTTAAAATCCAGTCTCAATATATGACTATTGGTTGACTTTTATAAAATGCTAACCTTACTTAAAATGTACTCTGGGTAGAAGTAGAATATTTCAGTTTACGATAACTCGATATATTAGAGATTTCACTGAGTTGTAAGGCGTGGTGAAATGGATTTGCAGAATTACGATGGTCATGGCTGGAACTAAAGGGGTGTTCGTCAAACTTTATCCATATGTGTAAATATTAATTCTATTTTTAGTCCGAATATAAAGATTTAAAATATGCCATCCGCTACGTTCATTTTTATTTCACCCTTATTTATACATGCCCAGTCCACGTCGCCTAGTGATATTTCACCACAGATCATTGATAAGGAACCAGCACAAGTTCAATAAACCTTTGAACATCCATGCGTTCTGACAGATATTTTCATATTTCCTCCATTAATTCCTGGATATCATCTGGAATAGAGACCTTAGATGTTATATTCATCTCATTTCCGTCTGAAGTTGAGTTCGCTGAGTGATTACACTTTACACGCTTAAGACGTCAATACTGGACCGCTGTATAAATATTGACATAAATTTTATATATAAATATTGTTTATAATATTTAAATATTTAATAATATTTAATAAATATTGTTTTGTGAGTTACTGATTTCAGCAGCAGAGTAAGTTTGTGTGATTTTGACACATTAGGCCTAATATAATAGTCTCTGTATCTTAAGGAAAACTCCAATTTATTTAATTGAACAGGTCACGCTCTAATTGCCTTGAACGTTTATTAGCAAGAATAAATATTCTAGAGGTACGGGATTTTTTATTCGTTTAAAGATTTCAAAACCATCACCTGAAAGTCAGTATCAGTCTCGTTACGAGTGTATTTGAATTGAATTTTATTTATAGCCTTTAGTCATGTTTTGTTTACATTAGGCCAGGATGGGGAAAGTAGAAGAAAGGAAAGAACTGTCCCAGCATCAAGCCGGTGCGAGAGCGCGAAAACTGAAAAACATCAGCCAAGATGGCCTATTGGTGGGTTGGAAAGTAGATGTTTTCCAATGGGATAGCAACTAAGGAATGCCAGCTCGGCTCTGACTTTAGATGTAATAAAATGTTCGCCAATGGACGCCATTCTTCAGACGTATGACGAGCTTAGGTCTTAGATGCCAGTAATTTAAATGTAAATTAAATTAAACTTCAAACATTACTCTAAAATTGTACACTGGATCTGAAAAATCACTGTGTATGTATTGTTCGAATAATAAATTTTGAAGCAGAAAATAAGTTGAATTTAGGAAAGCCTGAAAACTGAAAATGCCACGAAGAATATTTTAAACAGGCCATCATCTAATTTCATTCGTATTTTTTTCTCTCTATCCATTGCCTTCCTCTAATAGTAATATTAAACTTTCAGCACTCAGCATGTATAAAGGTCCTTCAAGGCTGGTTGTGTCTTTATGCAAATGATTTTTGGGTTGAGAAAGCTATCACTTTTCCACATTTACAAGACCTAGCATATAAGCCTAGTTATTCTTTCCATTTGCATTTCCACGGGATATAATTTTCATCATTGATTTTGTCTTTGCATGGCATTTAGGCAACTTTCGTTCAGTAGCTACCATCCCAAGTTTGGAAGTAGATTACCATCTCGGCATTTGCTTAGTGTGGCTTACGAAACACATCAACCGGGATGGCTGTCACTGGGAACAATCCCAAGACGATTGCTAAACTGACGCTCTACCAACTGAGTTACGGCTGTTCGGTCCCCGTCACTAATGCACTGTACATTCATTTGAATCCGTCTAATATCGGCATTGGAAATGTGTGTAACAAACCACAAATTATAATCATACGTTACGTCTATGAGTATAGTACTCTGAAAAGGAGGACAGAGTCTCAGTTTAAATCCCTACGCTGCGATAGTTCATGCAACTGGTGTTTTAGTTTATTCCGTTCTTCCTGCTTCACATTTAAAAGGTGGAATGTTCGATTTGAAAATTTTAAGTTAGGCAGCTATTTAGTACTATTCTCAGTTAATGACCTTTATTCAAATAAACAATAAATATACTGTATAACTACGCTATGCCAGTCTAGTACTTTATTCTCTGTTCTACAAGTGGAAAATTCTTCTACAAAATCATTAGCTTTGCCACTGCCGAATGACTTCTTGTAAATGAAATTTAGCAAAGTACTACATTTTTCTTGGGCGAATACTAACATGAGCATGTTTGTTGTTCCCACGCTCAGTCGTCGGCGAAATTTGTCTTATCTTGAACTATATTTAGATATTTATAGTGGGTCCCAACTTTTAGCAGTTAATTTCTCTACAAATATTCATCAACATTTAATATGATAAGCGGCATTACGGGTAAATCAGTCAGTCCAGGAAATTCGGGATGAATAGAGAATGGGTACATTAATGATTTGGATGCACTTCACTTACGATTTTGACCACGAGCCGCCACTGCGGTACAGGCAAGCATAACATAAGTAGAAACAACTGACCGCACTGCCATGTATAAGCAATGCGTTCAAGTACGTGATCAACTATTTACAACCTTTTGAAAACAATGATTTGCATCTAAGGTTTGATAAGGTTCGATCCTAAATAAGGTTCGAATTCGGTTGCAGACAAGACTCAGGGCTCATTTTCAAACCCGCTTGTGTTGCTTGCGATTAGGATGAGTAGCCAATTGAAACACGTGGTGTTTCGTGGTGTAGTTTTTTTACGCGCTGTAACACGTGTTTCAATTGGCTATTCACCCTAATTGCAAGCAAAGCAAGGGGCGCAAGCAGGCTTGAAAATGAGTCCTAAGAAATTTTTCAACTATAAATGAAGGCGAGAAAATAAGACGCGTAATAGAATAAATACAGGATATAAACAAGATCACATTTTAATTAAAACTACTGTAAAAATATACGTAATTCCGTTTATAAAAACAGTAAATTCCCCTCAACGTCCATTGATCAATATCGTTATCGATTGGCATCAATATCGGCAAAGGTATTGACCGATGTTGGATGACAACATCATTCGAAATTGCAATTGTTCGTTACTCTGCCGGTATTAATGTATTATTGAGGCAGTTTGTTCCCGGATCTGACCGTAAGATATCTACATTCCTATCAATCCAACTATTAATATTTAGGTGAATCTACCCATTAAGATATCAACACGAGGAACGTATTATTTATCAGAATGTTAAATTCTAGTGCTGTTTTTCTAGAACTATTTTTTTTTTTTTTTCGTGTAGGTTATAAATACTTACATCACGGTTTCTTCAGGTACTGATCCTCTGGCCAAAGCATAAATTCCTGTAATAATGAGTGGAAGGGCCCAGCCAATGAAATAGAACCACAGCATGACGACCTCATCTTTCACAAATACTACAACCAGTGCTAAATGCAGATGAAGTCCTTCGCAGAACATCCAGAAGTAATTGGCCACCATGAAGTAATGGACTAGAAAATGAAGAGCCTGACAAAAGAACTGAAAAGAAACAACAAATAATATTTGTTGAATTTTTGTTTTCATCCATTTCTTTATAATACGTTAATTGTATAATATACGAGACATACATAACTCCTGCACAGGGTTTACATTGATATATACAGATGCTTATCAGAATAATGGAAACACCTGTAGTTGGCAACACGTCAGATGTATGGGTTGGCAGTGGTGTCGTGGCGACCGCAGCGCCGGACTGCTGGTGGTGATGTGTTAGGTCGGTCTCCATACTACGTCAGGCGTCGTGGAACAGGAGTGTGCAGTGGCTGCAGCAGACGGAGGTAGTGTAAAATGGGAGACCTCTCAGAGTTTCAAAGAGGGCAAATTGTTGGTGCGCGGTTATGTGGAGTGAGTGTGACGGCAGTGGCTAGTGTGTTAGGTGTGTCGCCAGGGACAGTGTCGAAGGTGATGACGGCCTACACAACACACGGGAAAAACACATCGGGGAAGCGGAACAGTGGGCGGAAGAAAAGCATCAGTGACAGGGCACGCCGGGTATTAAAGCGCATTGTCACGCGGAACCGTCGTGCCACTGCGGCGCAAGTGACGGAGGAACTCAATCAGCACCTCCCCCAACCTGTTTCGACAATCACAGTCCGCCGCGAATTACATGACATGAACTTACGGGGTCGTGTTGCACGGGCCAAACCTCTCATCAGGGACCAGAACGCTTTAGCACGCCGCAAATGGTGCCGCGACCATGCAACTTGGACCGTTGACGACTGGAAACGTGTGGTATGGTCGGATGAGTCACCATTCACCCTATTCCAAACCACGGGCCGTGTTTATGTGTGGAGAACGCCCAAAGAAGCGTATGATCTGCAGTGTCTCCGCCCAACTGTGAAACATGGCGGCGGCACGGTGATGCTGTGGGCCGCAATATCATGGTTTTCATTGGGTCCTGTGGTCACACTTCGCGGACGCATCACTGCCAACGATTATGTCGCAATTTTAGGAGACCACTTGCATCCTATGGTCCGGATGTTGTTCCCGGACAATGACGCCATATTCCAGGATGATAATGCACCCATTCACACAGCTGGAGTTGTTGCAGCGTGGTTTGAGGAACATCGGGATGAATTTCAACACATCCCCTGGCCCGCCCAATCCCCAGATCTCAACATAATTGAACATCTGTGGTCCATCTTGGAAACACGACTCCGGCGACGATTTCCACCTCCATCCTCTCTCACAGAACTGGCCGATGCCCTGCACGAGGAATGGTGTAATATTCCACTTGCTACCATTCACGACCTCTATGCCTCCATCCCACGTCGCATCAAGGCTGTTCTGAAGGCGAAAGGTGGCCCGACACCATATTAATCTGGTAAGTTGCACTTTCGTTCAGGTGTTTCCATTATTCTGATAAGCATCTGTATATATATATATATATTAATAGCAATTTTGCGAAAATCCGTATAGAAATTTTAGCATCTTGGAATTTTCTTTAGCAAAATCTGAAATGTCTTTACTTAACATTTTAATAATAATGATAATACATGTATGTTACACTAAAATCTGAAACATTTAAAAGAAAACGCGAATGAACGGTCAGAATTGATTTATCTTCCGTTTACTACAGCAATAACGGAAACAATTTAGATATGTTAAAAGTAACACTTGTATGTAGTCGTAGCCTATGAACGAAATATGAAAACAAAAGAAATAAGAAGTGCGTGGCTTAACTTGCTGAAATTATGCCTTTTTTAAAAAAAATATAAACCCTTAATAGCATTCTAATGTTTGTAGAACCCATTTCGCATATTACTTTAAAAAAATTGATAAAACAGAAACTCTACTACACCATGAGGCAAAATAAAACTAAACAAGTACAAACATACATTGCATTTACCGTATTAAAGGTTTGTTCGCGTGGGCTGCACAACTTGAACTTGTTTACACTTTTACGTTCGAGTGGGTAGTGTAACCCAGTGCAAGTACTTTCTGCCCCTGCTCGGGAGAGAGTGTAGATAGGTGCAGACAGTTGACAAGCGTGCTGTGTTTTCAGTGTATGCGGAAGAGAAGAGACAGCTGGTGTTTCGTGCTAGCAGAAGGAAATAATCACCTGTCCGTTCGGGCGAGCACTGCACGGAATTGCACAAATAGACACTGTGACGTTACATCGTCTCACAGAGTTCTGTACTACCTTACACTTAAAGTGCAGATGGTGCAAAACCAAGCAGACCACCCGAACAAATCATAAGTTAGGTCAGCCCGAATGACAATGTACTGAAAGACATGTAGAAGAAAGAAAGGTACAATTAGCATTTTATTATAGGTACCGGAAGTCAAGGTGAAGAAAAAAAAGTAATTTAAATCTGTGTAGAATATGTCTAGAATGTATCGAAATTCACAGAAGTGCATATAATTTTGAATTTTTTTAAGGCTCTTAGGCACTGGCTGAGTACTGCATATAAGTTTACAAGCACCATGCAGAAAGATTGTGATATCACCGGGTTGAAAATGATGTAGCAAATCGAGGTCGCTAAACTAAAGTCTGATTTTTATTATGCCATTTCGTGTAGTTCGAGCGAAGGAAAGAAACGGAATCAGGTCCTATCAACAAGACAGTCGGGCCGGCGCAGGGTCGACGAATCTTGATGATAGAGGGACTTCATGTGATGTGGTCAAATGTTTTTCTTGTAAAACAATTTCAAAAACGTTCTCCTCCTTTCATAAATTCTCTTTAGCATTTTTTTTTTCGAAAATGTCATGAAGTTCTTTCGCAAATCAGATTTCTTCGCATTTTTGCGAAAAAAAAAAAAAACTAGGATAAGTTAAACCCTACTTCTGTAATACCTTTACAAAATGTTATTATTCGTGGATTTTGTAACAAATTTGGTTAATCCAGGGATATTCGCCATTTTGGAGGGCATCATTCTTCTTACATCGGAATCATGACATCGTATCTGAATGGTTGTGACTGACATCTCCAATAGTTTGAACCTGAGTGATTTGTAATTAACCAACAATACATTCATCCCCAATTACAAGTGGATTCACAGCAGAAATTAAAATGTCTCATGTTTGGACATCCGTCGTATTGAATGTTTGTTAGTTTCTAATAGATACACGGCTGACACATTTACTTCCAAATCTAGTGGTTTTTATTCTAAAAGAATTTTTCATAAGAATACGAACAATTATAGTCAACAACATAATTAGTTTTACTGTCTACAATTATTTTTTTTTTAAAATAAGTTTTCTCGATTAAGAAGCCTGTCTACTTTTGGTTTCCCTGTATTTAAAAATATATATATATTTTCTGACTACAACTTTACCAATACACTGCCATAACGCATTCAGTAATGAGTTTTTGTCACTAAAAGGAATTAATTTCAGAAGCTTGGTATCGAATAACTAATTTAACCAAACTTAATAATAACGAAAATTAAGTTGTGAATGAGATTAATGAGTTTCAAATCTATTAATCAGACATACAATTGCAGATGCCACTGTATCTGGATGTACTGTACACTGTGACCTTATCATATACCAGAACTGTCAGTCATGTTTCTATGTGTGATTTCGATTAGTTGTTACAATTTTCTTTAATGTTTCAATGTTTGAACGGTAGCCATGAAAACGGGTTTTAAAATTTGTTTCTTTCTGCCTATCAATCAAGCAGTCGACAAGCATCGAGATATTTAGCGACATAAAATGTCAGTTATAATAATGTCGGTCACTATTATCCATCCAGACTTACGAGTATACTGTTGCTGTTATGGCAACAGCGATGCCGGTTTGCCGTTAAATTAAAAAGCGAAACTGAGCTCGCTGCAGCCGTTCTCTCACTTCGGCTTGCCATAGCAGAGCGGCAACGCCTCAGTCGCTGTTAGTTTTCTTCCCTCCTCTCCCGTCTAGTTTTTCAAATGGAATTATCATTATATTAGATAATTAAATATGTGTAAATGAAGAAAGGAATTAGGGAATTAATTTTCATACCAATGTTAAATATAAAAACCTTAATGGCATCATTAAAGATAAATAATAATAAAGATATTTAGTGTGCGTCAGGGGGAAGTACGGTAAGTAAAACTGCAGATGTTGCCCATAAGCTGCAACGGTATAGACCAAAGTCTGGATCGGTAATAGCGGACAGAATATTTTAATGATTTCGTGTAGAATAGAGCTGGGCAAGGTGAATTGCTGTGATGCAGCCACACTTCATTTTTTCTTCTTCGGTATGTTTACCAGTAACTTAAAAAAAAAGTTATTCCAACTTTCTTTTGATAATGCTTTTACTGTTAAATGATTTATAATACTTGAACCGTAGAAACATACAGGGTGTTCAGAAAAATGGCGTATTTTAGTACTCATGAAAGTTTGATAAAAAGATTCATAGATCAAGGTGGGAGGTTGCCGAAAGAGTGGGAAATCAAATTCAGAAGCTCGTAACTGCGATGGCACTAAACGAGGCGACGTGTGTGTGTTGTGGGGGGGGGGGGGGGGGGATTATGAAGAAAGTTAACTAAGATATTTCCAAAACGCATACCCAAAACTTGTGTGGTGATTTTTCCATTACCGTCCATCGAATGGCGATGATGTCCTTAACACAGAATCTACATTTTAAAGTGAGTTCCGAACCACTTGTGTCCCCATTGGGTTTTTAACCTGAGATTCCTTGACTACAAAACAGCCATTTGTTTCCTGGTTTCGCGAAATACTGTTTTTGTATATTCATAACCCCTTTGCCTTGTGTGTGTATGTGTGTGAATGTGTATGTGTGTGGTGGGGGAAGTGGTGCTCCATCTGTACGTACAGCAGATCTACCTCTAATCAGAGCCGAGAAATTGAGAGATGATCTCTTCTAAATTTTAATTAGTGCATTTTAAGCAGAAAATTACACATCATGTTTCTCAATGTCTTTACTGTTGGATAGAAACAATATTATTAAGATTTTGTGCGTTAAGTGGAACAGAATTGGTTCAAATAACAGGAACAACAACAAAGAGTGCGCTGGTGTAACATTTTTAATTACATAAGCTTGTAAAGCTTCTTCGCTCAATGACTTGTGTTTTGTTCCTTTTTTGTCTGCAATTTAATCAACTTAAAAAAGCATCAACAAGGAAAATTAGGTTTAAAATGCAATTAGCGTCTAAACAAGAACAAAAGGAGATAACTTTACAGGTTTCTGAGTTTAATAACATTAAGCTACTTAATGCTTATGAACCAAATCATTCAGTTACATTCTAATTCAGCTGGTTTTTTTTAACTCTTGTTATCGCTGTGGGGCATGTTTTTTTTATTTGTCTTAATTTTTGAATTATGCATACCGGACTGTACATATAATACCACTAGGGTTGCTTTTCTTGCAAGCGTGCGTTGCTTACCATTTGGGTGAGTAGCCAATTGAAACACGTTTGTAAGAAAAGCAGCCCTTAGGTATTTTATGCTGTAGGTAAATAATGTTTACGTGGTGTTGTTGTTGCTTTTGCAAGAATTAAGATACACACGCAAAAACACACGCAAGGCTATAAGAAGGGTAAAAAACTGAAAAATTGTTCCATATTGATAAAGAGTGGAAGTGAACGATCTATATTAACTGTCCCCTGTGCTTCCTGGCTTTCATTAATTTTTTTGATGACATCGATCAGTCCAGTATTGCTTTTCGATGGATGTCAATGGTTAGGGGTGTCGGTTTGGAGACCGGGAATCAAGCACAACATAATAATAAGAGTTTCTGACACTTGATCTTGAAATATAAAGTTGGAGATCAAACATGAATGCTCTAACTCTTCTCATGCTATCGACTAAACCAGAAAGTATGTGAAGAAAACTGGTCTTAACCAGTGAACTATAATTCATCACACTGGAGTGATCGAGTACACTACAAATCATGTTAGTATCTAAAGCCTTAACTTTAACTAAATCAGCTCTAAGGGCTGCTTTACATGAAAGCTTGCGTTGCTTTGCTTGTTTTGCGTGCGATTTGGGTGAGTAGCAAATTGAAACGCGTGTTTTATTGCGTGTTGTACTGTAAGGTAACTGTGTCACTTGTTTCAATTGGTTATTCACCCAAATCACACGCAAAGGAAGCAACGCAAGCTTTAATGAAAAACAGCCCAAAGGGCTCATTTTCAACCCCGCTTGCGTTGCTTGCGATTAGGGTGAGTAGTCAATTAAAACACGTGTTTTAAGACCCCCTATTACGTGTTCTACATGTAACACGTATCTCAATTGGCTATTCACTCAAATCGCAAGCTACCATGAAAATCAGCCCTAAAACTTTCACGTTAAATACAACGACCAAACCACTCTTTGCAAGGTCGTAGCGGTGATGCAGTGGCAAGACGTTTTCTTACTGAACAAAAGACGTGGGTTCGAATCCGTGTGGACAAGATTTTTTCTTCAAATATATGTTTATATTTATTATTACCAATTGCTTTTTTTTTTTTTTTTGCAGTTTTCGTAGATTATATTGGCATTACTTTCACAGACGGTTCTACCGAATATAAACTAGGATGTATATAAATAAACCAGAGAAGGGGACACGGCGTCCGAAGGGTGCTGGACGGCGTCAGCCGCGGGGGAGGGGGCGGTTAGCGGGGGGCATATGCGAAAGTGCTGTTAACATTCTATTCCAGCTGTAGGTTAGGTAAGGTTAGGTGCGGTCATGTATCTTTTCATTTTCCGTTCTCACATTCCGAACTCGATACCAACGCTAACTACCCGAAGAAAATAAAAAGGATCGTGTGTCATTCTATAGCCCATTCACCTCTATCAAAAAGTAGTCCTGAAGTGATTGGTGCCACAAAGATAAATTAGTGAATATGTGAAGGCGGGGAGAGGAGTCAAGAGTTAATATCTAAGCTTTTAAGCTTGTAATCGCTGTGCGGTTCGGTTTTTTTTTTAAATTTAACTTTCTGTATTTACAAAACATGTAGGGTCTAAATATTATTTACAGTATGTACTATTATACACACAGTCCGGCACGTACTGTACGTAAGTCATGAATTAAGACATAAATGAAAAACGGACCGCACATTAATGATAAACGTAAAACAAACAAAAACAAACCAACTCAAAACTGAAATTTGGTCTACATTACAAGTGCCTTTACTGCAAGTGGACGATCGAGATTAAATGTTTGCTGTGGCGTTATTCTTTCGATACTAGACGATCACTCCAGTATCGTTACGTAGAGAGCGACGCTACAGCCTTACAATGTATTGATGTATTGCTTAATCACATGTTTCGCAACTAGAAAAATACTGTGAGAAAAAGTTTTTATTCCTTCCAAAAACAAAAGTAAATAACTATGACACATTATTTACAAGAAACTAAATTGTTATGCTGAGAAAAAAGTTTATAATCTATTATTTCTGTTAGGTCTATAAATGTAGTGCTAAGCTGAATTATTATTATTATCATTGTTATCAGTGGAACTTGTCTCCCTTATGCAGGCGGTGCAGTCGGGAGTTTACTGTATAATTTGAACTAAAGCATTATTTACTTATTAAGATGGTAAATTTCCTGTCTGAATCTCTGCTTTAAATGTATTCACAGGCTATTGCCTACAGCTCTATACGCATGTTTGTGTTTCTTGTCGTAGTCGCAGAACAAAAACTAATAGCCAATTTCATGCATGAGTAATAATAGTGTATGCGCGAGAAGCATATTTGCAAAATTCAGTCATGTTTTCTTCGCACAGCAGATTATAAATCGACTGCTCGCTGACTCGTGTAATGGAAATCTGAATATAACAGTTATCCAGTGACTCAGTTAAATTGACTCTCGCTAGTATCTATCACTCTTTCTTCTTCATCTACCTCTCTTGCGAGTTAGTGGATAAGTTAATCTCTCTACAGAGGCACACACGATTTTCTGGATTCAAATAAACATTAGTTTGGAAGAGTAAGAGACATGAATAAACAGGGTGATTCAAACGTTCGTGTCGTTTTTGAATGAAATAGTTGAAACGTGTATACCGAACCTTAACATGATGTCATTGTTTAGCAAAGTGAATAAAAAAGAAAGTTTTTTTTGTAAAAACATAATTTTCTTAAACAATTCGTACTGAAAAGTAAAAAAAAAAAGGTTTATGCATGACTAAAAAGAAACACATGTGGCGCGCCAATTGAAGAATTTATAAAGTGACTGTATATGAGAGCGCGCCCTATGCTTTTCCTTTTATTCATACATAAACAAAATTAATTTTTACTTTTTAGTACAAATTGTTTAAGAAAAGCATGTCGTCTCTAAAAAGTTCCTTTTTATTATTTTTTTTATTCTTTAGTTTCAGCTATTCTTCTGCCACATACGTCCCACAATTTATGGAACACACACTGAATAGCATTTCAAAATAAAGGAATGTCATACACAATTTATCCCTGAAATATTTGCGCAGATTTCGGGAAATAGTTATTAACATCAAAACAAGAAACAAAGTTCTCTTGAAGCAACTGTCAAACTTGCGTAGTTTTCAAACTACAGGCGCTCAAAATTAAAACCGCATCGTTACAAATGACGCCATATGTCGACAAATGATGACCTTGATGGTGTCGGCTTATCAAATCACATCTGAAGTAGTACCCAATGCATCTATTCAAGCTATGTGTATGATTGCCGAATGCAACTAAGGGTATTTCTATGCTTACCACATTAAACCATATAATTCATTGATAACACAATTTTTACGTTGCGAAACCTCTCTATGCAGTACTCCTTCGAACATAAACAGTACTCAAATAGATTTATCCGTTACTAAATGCGATTGTGATTTGCTAAGCTGACACTGCTTACGTCATTATGTCGCACGTTCTAAAAAAAACAGTGCCACAACTGAAAATTCTTGTTTTTATAGCTTAAAACATTAGAGAACCTTCTTTGGTAAAAATACCACAAGCTTATCTACACCGGTGGCCGGTAGATAGCATAAGTATTTGACGGAGTTTATATACAGGGCGTAACTTAATTAATGTAACAAACTTACGGAGGTGAATCCTCATGTCACAACAAGAAAAAAAAGTTCATATGAACACGTGCCCTATCATGCGTAGTTTCGGCGCTAGAGGGCCGCAAAGATGTCCAAATGTAGAACTGGCGGTTCGTCGTTTCGTCATAGAAATCAGACATGCTCGTTCTAAAAATGCACATGTGAGAAGTGAGGAAAAAGTGCGCGAGGGATTTCACGAGTGGAGTGAGGGATTCCCCAAGAATTTAACAGCGAATGTGGGTCGAACAGAACAAGTAGAGGATGACTTCCTTTGAGAGAACAACCAGTGTACCAATTAGCGGGAGGGGGAAGGGGTGCCCGAGAATTGTACCCCTGGCAAAGAAGTTTCCCGCCCTGATAAATTTATTTTGACAGGGATAAATTTATTCACCCCCAGAAGATGCTTCGATCAAGATTAAATAGAAAATTGGAACATTTTTATTTGGCAGAAGTTGAAACTATTTTCAAAGAGGTGAGAAGAGTATTATGAACTTTTACTAGTAGCTAAGGAACCTATTTGGAAGCCATTTCTTCTGTGATGTTTATGAAGTAGCTTAATGTGAATGATTTAAAATGATTGGTTTGATCTAATAACCCCTACTGGAAAAGGGAACTGAATGTCTTGCCTCCTCTCTCTCTCTCTCTCTCTCTCTCTGTGTGTGTTTTTTTTCACTGTTAAAATCCGTGCTTATGTTTTATTCCCCTTGTCTAAAATGTCTTGTTTAATTCGCACACTGAGAACACCACCACATTGATTCCAAGATGGTACCTCGGGGAATCTTTGACATGTCCATTTTCTGAGGGAACAAGTATGAATTCTTTGACGAAATGATGGGCCGCCAGTTCTACAACTATTAGTATTGGAAATAAATCGTCTTGAAATACAGTTTTGGACGTCTTTGGGGCCCTCTAGCGCCGAAACTACGCATGATAGGGCGCGTGTTCATATGGACTATTTTCCTGTTGTGATATGAGGATTCACCTCCCGAAGTTTGTTACATTAATTAAGTTACACCCTGTATATAGCTTCTCAAGCAAATCACTTTTTTTTCTTCTCCTGTAAAATTATACTTTTTTTTAGTTGTGACACTTTTCTTGCGAAACGGGCGATTTGTCGAGATATTCTGACGATCCTCAGCAACTTCAAGCTGCTGTATTTCCGAAACTACGCATAATTTTGAAGTTCTTCAAAATAACCTTTTTCTTCATATGATGTACCCTGTACATTTTGCATTGAAGATTGTATTAAATACGATTCGTTTTGTATCTTTTTTCTCTTCACACTAAATCGCTATAATACCTAGATCATTTACGATACTAGCATATCGAATACAAGGCAATGTTTCAACTTCTACACTAACGTAAGGTGTATGACCAATACTTATTTTTGAATGGATGTAACCTTGAGAACACACATTCAGCTGTACTTAATGATAATGGAGTATTTGATTAGTGCCAAAGCCAGAAGGAAAAGGAAACATTTAACCTTATTTATCTATTTTCTGTTTGAGAAAAAAAAAATGACTTCTACATCAGTTTTTTCCACTTGTTATCGCCGTATAACAGCGTTCCCGAATTTGTCATAAGGCCAAATTTTCATGTACGCGCTAGTCGCGTGCTTTGCTTACGATTTCTGTGAGTAGTCAATAGAAATATTTAAACATGTATTTCAACTGGCTCGCCGAAATCGCAAACAAAGCATGCCGCTAGTGTGTGCATGAAAAGGCGGCCTAATTTCTAAGCTATGCTTCTACTGAACTGCGCATATAATAACCCTTATTCACGTTACTTCCAAAATAAAGACATAAATAAAAATAAATCACAGAGCGACAACAAGCCTAATAAACAGAGTTAGAACGATAGAGTTAGGAATATAAATAGAGGGAACCTTAGGCTGTTTTGTTGGGGAGGGGAATGAAGCCAAGAGACGGAAGGGACGAGGAATTTCGGCTATAGTAACTGGTCCCATATTTAGACACCCTCTTTTCCGAGTATTGCCTCTCTGAGGTGCACTCATCCTCCTATCGAAAAAGGCAATCCTCACAGTACTCGGTATAGAGGAACTCTAATGGGGCCACATAAGATGGCTGCCGGTGAACCGTAATTTGACTTCATGTGACGTCATGTATGTTCTCTCTATTTTCTTCCTAACTCTATGGTTAGAACAGAATTTGGCACTCTTTGGATTAAACTTGATTCGTAATACACCCGAACATTCCAGTGTTGTAAATTAGAGCTCACTATAAGCTCGCATGACCAGAGGCAGATGTCTCAAAATGATTGCAAAGAACTGAAGCATAGCTAACGTGACATCTGAGAGCATTACGGTAATTACTGTGTTTATATTGAATTCTCATTATTTTGTAGTAAACATGGATAATATAATTCTCAAAATGATGTATTTGGATGTACACTTTGTTATATAGAAAAAGAGAACGTATATAGTATCTCTGCAGAACCCCTACTAACAAGAGAACTCCGTGCAATACCGAAATGAGAATGAACCGACGGATGGCGTCCTGCATCGATTAGACATAGACCCCTGGTGTTAAATCCTAGCACTACCTCCACATGCAATATCCACCTGTTGAGCTTTTCCAATCAAGACGAAACCAGTAAAATGCAAATCACACAGAGCATGGGAAACCAATAACCATTTGGAACGACCAGAATTCTAATTATGACCCACGAATTAAGGGATTTGTACGTTGTAAGTAGCCAAATACATCGCATTTAGCAGAACGAAGCACACAGGAAACAGACCTTTAAGAATTGCTTTTGTTTTAATTTTGAAAGAAGATAAAAAAAAAAAAAATGTATCTGAATTAGAACGGTTTTCTGCTATGTAAAATATATGTAATATTTCTTCATAAATTCCGTGTCAGTCTATTTATTCTTACAAGATTTAATGGCATTTTATTCTTGTAAAAGAAACGTATAAATTATTAGAAATACTATCGTATTTTTTTTATAAATAATGTGACATTATTGAACAGACACGGACCAAAGAAACTGTTGTAAGAAAATTATAAATTAATTGCTTTCTCACCACAGACTGTACGCCATTAGGGTAGGCCATGGATCTCGATACGGGAGACGGATCTACTTCTAGTGACCAGAAATTGAAGCCAGCACAAGCCATGATCACCTGATTTAAAAAAAAAAAAAAACAACTGAACATCACGTTCCGTACAATACCTTATTTACATTATTCCAATCTTCCTCCTCTCTTCCTTAGCTAGATCTTTATCCATTCTTTGCTTGCACACACCCAGGTATAGGCCAACCAATAAGACGCAAGTAAATCCCAATTCACCAGGCAAGATTAATCGAAAACCGGCGTCAAGTTGACCCAGCTTAATTGTATTGGGCCAGTCTATCCGTCTCCCGTATCTAAATCCATGGGATAGGCTACCAACTTGACTTCAAAGTAAACGACAATTTTATACCACCCAGGATACTCATTTCTTGCTAAGATTCAGAGAAGGCTCGTTTAGCATCATCTTTATAACTTTTAGATAAACAGATATAAATACTATTTCCTTTCGTTTGTAAAATATAGCAAACTTTCAGAAATGAAATAAAATAGTCCATCTGGATATATCTTCATGCTATGCCAACAATTTATAGTCAAACATACAGAGATACGAAAAAGATAGGAATGAAATGAACAAAAGCAGAAACAAACAAACACACACACACACACACCTACACACACACACACACACACACCTATACAGGTCTACCCACCAGAAGTGGCACCCTGGTGTGGTCACCACGAAAGGAGCACCCTTCCAT